>PVKU01003546.1:0-175238 GCA_004027475.1 Anoura caudifer | reverse complement strand
GATAGGTTGGCAATCTCTTCATCGCTTAGATAAATTGGCTCTGGGGCTTTGATCTGTTCTCCGGTTTGAGCCATTTCCATTTCTGGGGTTTTTTTTTTTGTTTGTTTGTTTTATCTAGTCGCGGCTGTTACGTAGTGAGGGGTGGAGCCTCAGGTGTTCCCCAGGGCGGGACAGCCCGGTCGCTGGGAAGTGACGCTGTATGTGGGGGTGGGGTCTGAGAGGAGATAATGGCCGTTGCTTTACTCTCTCTCAGATTCCAGTTCCTTTCACCGCTTCCCCTTTGCCTGGATTATCCGCACGTGAATGTGGGACCACCCGGTCAGCCAGCTGCCTTGTGCGGCCTCACTGGTTCTGCACAGTTGCTGCCCCGTGTCCGGGGTCTGCTAGCCACCGCCTGTGCACCTGGGGGCTGCCAGCCGCTGTTGTCTGCGTGCCCGTCCGAACCTCCGCTTTTTTCCTGCCGCGACTCCGCCCCTCTTACCGGTCTGGATGAATAGTTGTTGGACTTCCAAACAGTTTGATTTTCTGAGATCTGGTTGTTTTCTTGTTTCTAAATCTTTGTTGTCCTTAATTTGGTTGTGAGAAGAGACACAGTGCGTCTGCCTATGCCTCCATCTTGGCCGGAAGCCCCTTCCTTTCTCTCAAGAGGCAGGTATTAAGATATAAATAAAGAAATCACATTGCAGATATTTTAGCAATCTTTAAAAGGCAAATAATAAAACCCTTCATTTAAATACCTATCTACTGAGTCAGGGCTTCATGATTTACTGTGAGGTCCTCTGAAGAGAATAATCTATTGCAATTGTTATTTTGAAATTTACCCGAAAGCATGGTTTTGACATTCACTGACTTATATGATACATGCTTTGGAAACATAGATTGTGATGTTGAACCTAAAGATTTTATTTTGTTAGTGGGGCGGGAGAAAAGTGACTGAGGCCCATTGACAGCCTTTAGTCTTTGCCAGGGACTAAAGAGTGACAAAATGGGTCTGAGAAAGGAGAAAGGGACGGAATGGTCAGCACTGTCTAGAAGTAGGGCAGAGGTGGTGGGCAGGGACTCACGATGGGGTGGAAAAGAACTGGCCTGTTGGGACCCTGGAAACACAGAATGACTGTTCAGTCAAAATCATATTACTGGGAAACGACTGCAAAAAGTGATTACTAAAATGGTTAGAAATAAAACAGAGTGTATTTACAAATCAGTGACAACGAACACGAATCTAGCATATATGTCAATAATTTATATGAACATTCTATTTGGTATTTTTTGATAAATTAAAATTGGGAATATATATTATAATTATATAAATTCCATTTTTAAATTTTAGACATTTGAAATCTTATTAATAATTGAAATGCTAATATTCTACAGTCTCTCAAAATCATAATCAGAAAATGTTCTGATAGTAATAGGATACTTGACTTTCTGAATATACTTACTGGTGGTCTGTGAGTTTCCAGGACAAAATTAAAAGGATTACTGCTTCTTGCTTGCAATTTTAATGTTTCATGGGTAGGATTAACTAAAGATATGGTCTGAATGATGTACCTAGAAGGAAAAACAAAGTTAGCATACTTGTTAGTAAACTTGTTCAATGTTAATCTTATAAACTTGACTATTATGGGCTGACTTGCACCCCACAAAAAGATAAACTGAAGTCCTAACACCCAACATCTCAGAGTGTAACCTTATTTGTAAATAGGGTTGTTGCAGATGTAATTCATTAAAATGAGTGTCCCTTACTCCAGTATGACTTGTGTCCTTATATACAGATGGCATGAAGATGGAGAACAGGAGTGACACATCCATAAGGCAAGGAAAACCAAGGACTGCATGTAAGCACCAGAAGAGAGAGGAGGCAAGGAAAGGTTCTCTCCCTCACTGGCCTCAGAAGAAGCATGGTCCTACTAAAACCTTGATTTCAATCTTCTAGCCTCCAGAGCTGTGAGACAATAAAGTTATGTTTTCTTAAGCCAGCCAGTTTACGGTACTTGCTAGGGCAGGCCTATGAAACTAATGCAATGACTTGTATGAGTTTCAAAATGAGAATCCTATGAACTAATGACATTTTGCTAAATGAGATTGTCCCTGATTCTCTATTTTTGATATCAATGGTATTATGCATTGGGTACTGGAACATATCCCAGTTTTAGGAGCAATGTTTGCAAATTATTTTATAACTGCTACATCCAGGCAAAAAAGTTAACATAGTCTAGAAATAACCACAAAGCAAAATAACTTAAAGTTCTGTCTATTACATAAAGAAGATCCAAACTGACGATGAGGGAATAAACTTGCCCCCTAAAATGTGGCTGGTATTTAGAGTGAAAGCAAAGAATAGTCAAGAGGCTTCCTAATTCTCACTCCACCATCATTTCTGATGCCTTTTGATATACAGCATCAGAAATGGCATTCTGTAGCCATGCAAATCAAAACCACACTGACATATCAGCCCATGCTTGTTAGGATGACTTTTTTTAAAAAGTAAAATATGTATTGGTGATAATGTGGGAAACAGGGAACAGCAGCATACAGCTGATGGGAATGTAAATTGGTACAGACACTATGAAAAACTATATTGTCTAGTCACTGTAGTTGTATATGCTACATATGCTATACACCTGAAACTAATACAAAATAACATTGAATATAAATTGCAATTGGGTAAAAAAGACTACCAAAATGGTCTAGAAACATATGACAACTGAGTCAACCTCATTAGTTATAAGGGAAATGTAAATTAAAAGTACATCGAGGTACCACTTCACATATGCCAGAATAGTTAAAGTGAGTCTTCCAGTACCCATATTTTGGAGGATATGAAGCAAATACAATTCATATAGGACTGCTAAGAATGTAAAAAGGCACAACCAATGTCAAACTCTCTGTCATTATCTACAAAATTTAAATGATATTACAGTCCCAGGTTATGCACAATAGAAATGAGCACAGCTGTGCAACAAAAACATATACAATGTTATAAACAATAGTCTTCATAATAAACCAAACCTGGAAAAAGGGTTCATCAACAATAAAAAGGAATACTTTTTGACATCAAAGAAAGCAAATGAAGAATAGCACATAGAACATAAATGAGCCAATAAGGCCCAACTATTAATTTGGAGCCTTACACATAAATAAGAATAATACTAGCATCAGAGAAAGTTTCTAACAGGAAAGAACAAAAACATTAAGACACAGACCATGCCTTCCTAAGATGAGCATTCATACCTTAAGGGATATGAGAGAAAATATTACAAACATGGAATAAGAACAGAACATTATATTTTAAAAAATAAACACAAGAAATATGCAAATAAGAACAAAATAAAACCAAAAATTATCTTGGATGTTGATAGTTGACATAAAAATTCAATAAAACATTGAAATATAAAACTGAGTAAATCTAAGTGAAAAAATAGATATGTTAGGGGGAATACAAAAAAAAGGTAAGAACATTATTAAAATAGCCCCCGAATTCTAATTCCAAAACAGATGTAGGAAGAAAGAAGAGAGAAAATAGAGAAATGGCATAATTCAAGATTCCAGAAGCTCTAAGTCACTTGTTTCCACACTGAAAGAGACCCCAACTACCTGGAAAACTGTATGGAAATAGAGCCACATCAACATATTAAGAATTGTAAGGAAACCAGGTACAGTGAAAAATCATGAAAATGTCAAAGAGGATAAGGATCCAAGACAAGCCTGGTTAAAAACATAGTTACTACCAAGTATGTTTAAGTATTATATCTTTTAATTATATAGTGTATGAGACTGATTCAAACAAATCAAGTTTAAAAAAACTATATTCAAAAATAACAAGAGGCTAAAAAGAAAGAGACAGGGCTAGTGCTTTTTAAAAGTTTTTTACAATATTTTTATTATATTTTTCCATTACCATTTATTCTTCCCATACTCTCCTCCATCTCTACTCATCCCCCCACCTCTGCAATTGCCACCCTGTTGTCTGTGTCCATGTGTTCTTTCTCTCTTTTTTCTTTTTTGCTTGATCCCCACAACCTCTCATCCATTGGATTAAAAAAAAAACCATGACTTTAAAACTATTTGAACCAAGTGTTTTCATGAAATTGCCTTACATTTATTAGTAATTATATACATATATATATTTCATATACTAATATATTTAGTGACTAGTATGAGAGTTCAAAAGCCCAGCAATTTGGCATTAAGACAAGACTACCTCTGAGATGGAGGATGCTCCAGACCTTTCCGCAGGGTCAGATAAAGTCTGGGACTGTACCTGAAATCACACCCTTGCTTAGCTTCTTCCCTTTCTTATCCTGCTTCCCTCATTTTGATTTTTTCTAACTGGGATCACTTCCTTAACAAATCACTTGCAGTGATGTTTTGGCTGAAGATCTGGTATTAGGAGAATTCAGCACTTTTTTGGTGTGGTAAGGGAGAGAAATGAATGAAAAGGCAGGGATTTGCCCACTAGCAGAAGTTTTGACTTGGTTATCCCTATGTAGTAGCACCAAACTTGGTGCCAGACATGAAATAAGAACTCAACCACCTAAATATAAATGGGCATATCTCAAGGGAATATGGTATTAACCAAGTGATCAAAGTATTCTCAATTGCCTATTGCTTACCCTCCCTCTGCTTTGCCTTGACCAAACTTTTGTCTCTTTCCAACAGCCTCCTGAACTCTGCTTGTCTCCAAGCCTGAGCAAGCACAAAAAAAGTAGAACATGCCCCCCTTCTCGGCTTTTCCTGGGAATCAACTTATCCCAGAGAGATACTTTTCTAATCAGGTCCCACCGGTCATTTTCCCTTCCTGGTCTAGCCCTTCCAAAGATTCCACTTAGCTTTCTCTGCTTGTCCCTCCTTTACCCTACAAAGTAAAAAAGCCTTTTCTATTTGACTCTGAAGCACTTACATATTTCTGAAATCACAGCATTTTTCCTACTGCCAACAGCCCTCTCCAACTATTTCCATAACCCTTTCTTCCCTCTCTTACAAAAATCATTTCTAGTAAAAGCTTCTCCTTATTAAGTCTTAACTTGTTTTTCTTTCATATAAGTGTTCCAGAGAGTAGTTTAAATTCGAACCTTCCCTGGTAAAGAAAATCAATTGAAAAAATATTCATGCGTTATTTAAAAATGTTAAATACATTATAGCAGTACTCTTTTAGACAAACTTTCTTTTCTTTCATAAATTTTATCTACAAAATAGAACTTACTTTCCAAGGTCACACTGCACTTCTGGCATTATGGTTGGTTTTGGTAATTCAACAGTAAATTTCAGTAAATACCAGAACTCCAGAGCCTTATCAGGCTGAAAAATAATGCTGGTGGGAGAATATACAAACTATTATCAGTCATTTTAGTTTGTATAATACATTTGGCAGAAAAAATATCCCAACTATGATATCTGACAAGAGCTTTGTGATGCATTCTACTCTCATTGTAGATGTATTTTTAAATCTTTCTTTTTTGGTGAGAAAAGCACCTCATTATTCAAGAAGAACAGTGCTGTTATGAATATCTGTTTAATAAATACCCGTTAAACAATGACAAATGCTTAAACATAAATAATTCAAATACCTTGAACAAGTATATCAAGAAAAGTTTTGTCTCTACCTATGATAAAATCAAATTTAGTTTGTTGAATGAGACACATGTATATTTTCCTGTGAAGGCTGCCTAGTAACATGCAGCTCTGGAGAGCTTCTTCATAATCAGCATGCGTTCATCTCTGGGGGGACAGAGACAGAGCAGGTGACAGTCTTTGAGAAGAGCTGGGATGGTGTCTCAGCTCTGTTGGCTTGTATTTGTATGACCTTGATTGAACAAGTCCCCTAACATGCTGGGCTTCAATTGCATCATTTATGAAATGGGAGCAATTATTGCTACTTCTCTCTCAGGGTTACTTTGAGAATTTTATGGGTGTATGAATGTAAAATACATTCCCTCGTGATGATAGCAGAGGAAGCGGTCAGTAAATATTACCCCAAACTATGTCTTTGAATGTATGCTGATAAAGAAAATTCAAGATTCAGTTTGTGCTCAGAAAGCCTCAATAGTCACACTGAGGAGAGACTAGCCCACATTTATGATGGTCATCTATCAAAATAGTGTGTTTTATAATTTGTCACATTCTTATTTTCATACTTCACATTGTAAAAAATTTTATCCTCTACAATGTCACAATTATATTTATTTACTCATCATTTATTAAAATAAGAATTATTCTAACTCTGAAACAGCATATAAACTAATAGGCATTTTCATGAAATAATGGATGCATCTTATTATATACACCAATACAAAGTCTAGTCTTTATGATAAATAAGTGGGGTATTACTTTGAAACAAATGAAGCTGATTATTTTACTATAAAGTATTTAAGGTAATCATGAACATAGAGGTTATGTGTGTGTGTATGCATGCACCTGAGTATACAGTACTAAGTTTTTCATAATTTCCATGCTATAAACATGCTTATCATTGCTCTGCTAATATGAGTGTATATTGGTGCATGCTTGTGATGCATGTGTGTATAAACACAGACACCCCTGAACTTATGATGGTTCTCAACTTAAATGGTTCAACTTACCACCTCTCAACTTTACAATGGTGCAAATCCATAGGCATTCAGTTGAATCCGTAAATCTAATTTGGAATTTTCACTTTTTCCTGGCCTAAAAATGATACTCTACAATGTATTCATTGTGTTAGATGGTTTTGCCCAACTGTAAGCTAATGTAGTTTTCTGAGAACATTTAAGGTAGGGTAGACTTAGCTGTAATGTTTGATAGGTTATGTGTATTAAAAGCATTTTTGACTTGATACTTTCAGTTTACAATGGGCTTATGGGGACATAACCCCATCATAAGTCAAAAAGCATCTGTGTATATATTCATCATAGTATAATAGCCTGAATTAATATTCTCTGTCTTCCAAGAGGATGATTTGTGTTTAATTGAGAATAAAATATATAATTTAACTCCATCAAGAAAATTGAAAGTTTAACCCCTAATCCTTGTGTAACATTTAATTTGACTCAAGTTTTTGTACCTAGAAAAATTTGATTAGTGAAAAGTGGACTGAAAGAGGGTATATGAAGAGCAATTTAGAAATTAGTTAATTTTACATTCCAATAAATATTTTTGCATTGGAGAAAACAATGCTAACTCTAAATTAGTATGTTTTATAAATGAATGGTACTAAATAAAGCTAAAGCTATGAGCAAGTATAATCTAAATGATCATAGCATGCAAATAACCATTTTAAAAGCTTAATTTCAAAAAATGAACAATAAAATAGAATTCCATACTGAAAACATACCTTTCACTTCTACAGCCTGTAGCTGATGGAATATAGCATACAGCATAGTCGATACAATCTTGTGAATTCATCACAAATTCCTTGAGTCCAGTAAGGGCAGGAGTTGAAAATATTACTTGTATGTGAAGACTTATCTCTTTTACATTACGGAGAGGTATTTCAAACCAAACACTCTCCTGGAATTACAGAGCAAATATAATCAGCTCTTAGCATCTGTATACAGTCATTGTTCTATGCAAGCAAATACAAAGAAAACTGTGATACAATATAAGGTTATTTGTTTTATTTTTCTCCTTGATCTACTACTGAATGTATCTCATTTGCATTTAATCTTTTGCTTTCCTTGATTAGTCTTGGTAAATGGTAACTTTTTTTTCCAGCAAGTTCTCCAAAAGATCTGTCTAGCTAAATGCTAAGGACACTGTAAAATTACATTTAGAATACATTTTCCCTCAGTACCATTATTAACATGAGGTCCATTTGTCAATTTCCTCCAGCGGTAGTATCAATATTGAAGCTTCCGAATGCATAGGGATCACCTGTAGAGGTTGCTAAAGCATAGATTATTGGCCCCCTACTCCAAAGACTCCGATTCAGAAGATCTTAGATGGAGCCTAAAATCTTGTATTTCTAAAACATTGTGGCTGCTGCTACCAATTCAGAGGAAAGACTTTAAGTAACTCTGTACATTAGCATCAAGCAGTAAGGACATCCTTAAAGTAAGAAGTCAAGTTATATTGATGATATCATTACTTTCCCGTTCAGATTCCTATGTTCTCTTCTGGTTTCTCCTGTCCTGCCTCCCCACCTCCCCACCACCCCCAGCTACACACTTAGTCCTGGAAGGCACTCTTCAAGTTCCAAGACATTTTCCTGATCTTCATTCTGACCCATCCTGGCTAATAACTTATCATTGAATCCCATGACAGCCATTATTTCCACTAAAGTAAAAGGTATTAATGGAAGTAAATGTGTCAAAAGTGAGTAATAGAAAGGACATATCTCAATCTTAACAAAGACCAGTTGTCTATAACGCCTTAACCTAATGAAAAGGGGAATGATGGCCATTCCTGCCACAATGTAAAAATTGGTAATGGGTGTACATAGTACAGGGGCTATTTTGAAATGTATCAAATCATATTACAGGACTGACTAAAAAATAAAAAAAAACTGATACTAAGCTGGTGGGGACAGGTGGTGATGAGGAGTTAAGTTCTTCACAAAACATATCGTCAAGACAGACACTGCAGCTTTGTCCACGGAGCAAACATTTGCTTGATTAGCCCTATATAAATAAATGAGTGCATAAAGGTTACATTCACACACTCTCTGAGCAGGAAAAATTAATTCATTGAGTGTCTGCAGTGAAAACTTCATACTTCCTACTCTCAACGGGCCTGAGTAAATAAAGATTATGTTTTGGCTCATAAAGCTTAAATTGCATCAATGGCAATTCAATATGCACTAGTAGGAAGTATTTTTCACCATATTGTCTCCTAGAAGATAATCATTGAGTTCATTATAAAAGAATTATTTCTGAGGTCCAAAACACACAATAATATTCATTTAAGTAAGATATATTATTGAGGAAATCTTCAACTTTATTTTTTTTTTCAACTTGAAAACACTAGAAAGTCAATAAATAAATGGTCCCAAAGGGTATTTTGAGATGTACCATGTAATTTGGAGGAAGTGATAACTCTAATCTGTCTCAGTTAGTTTTCCTAAACAGCAAAGTCAGTGCCAACAGTTTAGAACTCAGAGGAACCAGATCTGTAATTATAAATTGAAAACACCATTGTCATTGCTCCGCTACCACCACCTGAATACCACTGTACCTACTGCAGTCATGCTTCCCATCCCCTATCTCCAATCCTCTGCCATTGAACCTGAGACATATGGAATGCAGAGGTGGGTGCTAATGCCAGATCTGGGTGTGAGGTGCGGATGAAGATGCACTGATAGGCACTGAGGAGTTGTGAAAAACCCAGAAACTACAGTAGCATCCATAGGTTTGCTCACGTGTATTCTGACATTTCCCATAACCTTGTGTCAGGAGGGCAGGGGAGCAACTATGAAAGACAGTGGCAATAGAAAGATATCTAATCGCAGGAACCGATCCATAGGAGCTACATTCCTGCTTAGCTGTTTAACATAGGTTATAGGTGTTTTTTTCTCCCTATATCTACATCTATCTATATCTATATCTATACCATCTATATCATATCTACATACCTATATCAATATTGATATCGATATAAAGAGGCCATGAGAAAATGTTTATTTATTTTATTTATTTTTTAAGCTGGATTATCTAAATGGACTTTATTTTATAGATTAGGCTTTGGTGCCATCTAAATGTCTTTTTTGTTTGTTTCTTTTATTTTTTAAATTTTATTTTAATTGCTGTTCTTGTACAGTTTTCTATCTTTTACTCCCATCCCAGCCCATCCCCCAGCCACTGTCCAGCCCACCTCCCTCCCATTTCCATGCCCCGCCTAGTTTTTGTCCATGTGTCCTTTATACTTGTTCCCGTAAACCCTTCCCCTTTTTCCCTGATCTTCTCTCCCCTCTCCCCTCTGGTGACTGTCAGCCTGTTCTTAATTTCAGTGTCTTTGGTTATATTTTGCTTGTTTGTTTGTTTTGTTGTTTAGGTTCCTGTTAAAGGTGAGATCATATGGTATTTGTCTTCCACCACGAGATAATTTTTAAAACTCCAATTTAAGAATTTTTCACAACTTGTCAAGATAAATTCAAAGTGTAACATTTATTTTTCCTACCTTAACTTTTCCTGAGAAAGACATATTTCAATGTCATGCACAACTTTTATGACATGATTTTTCACCAGAAAAAAACAAATGTGAAAATATAAAGGAAAGAAAAAATGCATAGCAAAATGAGTACCTGAAAATATATTTTTCATACTATGAAAGCTAAGATTTTAAACTAAAACCTTATTGAAAATGGTTGACAAATCTTATATATTGCTTTGTATCAATGTTTTTATATTTGACACCACATGGATGAACAGTGCTTTTAACTACGCCCCTCTCTTACTAGTTTGTGGGGAGATCTCTGGGTCTCACCATTAACAATAGAGTGAATTTAATTGAAAGTTGACTATAGAATGAAAAAATAAGTAAAGAATCAGTCATGTAATTATCATTGACAACAGTTCAAATATTTTGAAGGCTAATGCTGATCTAAAACTTAAAGAATATAAAATTTTGTTCACATACTTAAGTTTTGTTTTCAGAAAATATAGCTCACTGCTATGCTACATACTGGGATTGCTGTCAGTGGGAAGATGGTGGTTACTCTCATCCTTCTCCCACAGCCAAACTGTATGACATACAAGAGATTTTTGAGTTTAAACAAAATGGAATGGTAGATATTATTATATGCTAAAATTTCCAACAAAATCCTAAATACTTTACCCCCACAGAAAATGAATTACTAACAACCAACTGTTGTTTATTGTGAATATAATCTGATTTTTGATACCTGCTGTAAGAAGTAAACAAATTTATGTGCTATGAGGGCCTAAATATTTCTTTTTTTAAATTTTATTTTAATTGTAGTTCTTGTACAGTTTTCTGTCTTCTACTCCCATCCCAGCCCACCACCCCACAAAAACCCTATTTTAGAGAGATTCGAACCATTCATTCATTTCTAAAGAAAATATGGAGATCGGGTTCAATGCAAAAATAGTTGAGAAGCAGATAGAAAATCAGAGATGGCTTAGTATCTCGAAAGCTCCATTGCCACATCTGATGATTTAAGGTTTAAGTAAAATATTTCTCAAAAGTTTTGCAAACAACAGCAACTGTAGTCAAACATATTAAGGAACAATATACAGGTAAGGATAACAGTTTTATACTTCAGAAACTACTCAGAAAACATTTTGTTCAAGAAGTGCACACAAGTTTATTTGATGGCATTATTGAAAATAACCCATACTATCTCTACCAATTAAATCTTTATGTCCATGAATTAATAGCTCTTAAGTTTGTATCTTAAGCAATTACTATTAGAAAGGTGGGAAAGCTTACTACCTTGGCAAAAGTATCACTGTTATTGGTAGCCGCTGTGGATAGAGTTAGTGGAAAAAGACTCCATTTCTCCACCAAACTCAGTTGAAAGTGAACATTTAATTAGTACAGAATACCTGTCTACAGTGGCAAAGAGAGCAGTGTAGCAGCTAATGGTGCTAAGTTTTGCTCCTGCATTGTAATGTAAAACCACTCAATAAAATGGGGGCTCAAAGCTTGCATTTTGGAGTAGACCTTGAGAGGACTTTATTTCAATATCTTTCTGAAATAACCATGTTAACAATTCACAATGAAAAAAAGCAATAGTATAATTGATAATAATCTGAAATAATATACAAATAAGAAAAGTTACAGGTCTCCTACTGTGGTATAAAATTAGTATTAAATAATAATAATGCATTTTTTGCATGGGGAGGGGAACGCCCTTTATGAAAAATTGATAAAGGCCCATTTAAAAGTACATTATTCATGAAAACAATATATTCCCAAAAGGGTACATACAAATCAATTTTAAAAATGAAAACAGACTTAAGTGCACTAAAGGAGATGGGTGATGGCTCTGTTTTGCTTTTTGCTCAGTCTTCTTACATATCCACATAAAGTGCCCTGATGGTGCATGTTTCTCAATCTGTGCGACAATCTTCACCATGAAGAATTGAGAGTTATAAAAATCTCAGTTTCTAACCATACATTCTTGAAGGGTTAATAACTCTTTCTCAAAAAACGGGCACTTTATAAACCACTTAACGAGAAGATGCAACATTTGTTTACAATTTTAGAGTTGCAGATATACTTGCTAGTTTATGTTTCTACTCATATTTCTACTCATCTCTATCCATATTTTAAACGCATGGTTAAGAAGGAAGCCAATGTCTTCCCCTGTTTGAGATGCCACCTCATTGTCTCAATTTCTCCTGGACTCATTTAAAACAATTTTTTTTCTCCTGTATCCTGATAAAAAGATGACTTTTAAACTAGTAAACAGTTTCCACAGCAAGTGGTCTCATAATTAAAGTTATGGCATCTAAAAATAACCTTTATTTCTTTCTGCTGCAATAGTATTCCATTGTGTAAATCAACCACAGTTTTTTGATCGACTCATTTACTGATGGGCATTTAGGTTGCTTCCAGCAATTCAGTACAGCTTTCACGACAGCAGGGATGGAACTGCAGAGTATTATGCTAAGTGAAATAAGCTAGGCAGCAAATGACAAATACCCTATGATCTCCCCTATAACAGGAACTTAATCAACAAAACAAACAAATTAGTAAAATAGAATCAGAGACATGGAAATAAAGAACACACTGACAGTGACCAGAAGGGAGGAGGAGGGGAGAGGGGGATAACGGAGGAAAGAAGGGGAAGGGTTTAGTTAAAGAACAGGTATGAATGACTCATGGACATGGACAACAGGGTGGGGATTGACTGGGAGTCGGGGTGGTGAATGGGGCAGGGGGGAGCAACAGGGGGAAAAGTGGTACAACTGTAACAGAACAACAATAAAAAATTTACAAAATAAAAATTAACTATAAATTTAAAAATAACCTTTAAGAAAGATTTTATTCTGCAGTGATAACAGGGTCACAGAAATAGGGCATTTTCATTGAGCAAATTGATCCTACCATCATCATATTATTTTCCACTTAGTAGAACAGATTGCTTTTGTGATCTATACTTGAATGCATTTCAATAGTTTAATCATCCATTTTCTATGCCTCAGTGGAAATTTACCCAGAAATCAGATGAGCAAATAATTGATTTATAGACAAAGTTTTTAAAGTCTTTTCTTATTTTCTATGTGATGGAGCAAAACTTCAACATTCCAAGTAATCAATCATACAAAGAAAGCCATCTTCACATTAAAAAATGAAAATAACCTTTATCATGGATTTAAATATTTGAGCACTAACAATAAGGAAATTTAATTGAATGAAAACAGAAACACAGAAATGGAGATCACAGGGAGGGTCAGCAACAGGGGAGTGGGAGGAGGAGAGAGAGGGAAAAGGTACAGAGAAGAAGTAGTGTAGATGGTAGGTAGAAAATAGACAGGGGGAGGGCAAGAATAGTGTGGGAAATGTAGAAGCTAAAGAACTTATGACACATGGACATGAACTAAAGAGAGGAAATGTGGGTGGGAGGGGGTGTGCAGGGTGGAGGGGAATGATGGGGGGGAATGGGACAACTGTAATAGCATAATCAATAACATATATTAAAAAAAGGAAACATAATTGATAACAGTTAATACTGTCTTCATGTTTCATTAAAAAAAAGACTCAATATTTGACTCTTAAATAATCCCAGACATGGAGTTAGTAACACTTTAATAATTCACATAATGTCATTTTATTCTTAGTTACTTGTTGGGAACCACCCTGCCTGGTTTCAGGAGCTGTAACCCGCCCCCCCTCCCATGACTAAGGCTGAGTGAGTGACCTTCGGACTGTAAGCCACTAAGGAGACAAAGCTTATCTCCCTGGCAGAAGCACTGCTTCTGCTTCATCCATAACTGGCCCCCAATGCTTGGTCGGTTAGCCAATGACAGGTAAGATTCCCTCAAGGGGGGGTCACCTAAGACAAGCACAATCATGTGGAAGGCCCTCAAGGAAGGACTTGGGGGGGCTACAGCAAAAGGGGGTGATGGACCCTCACCCCTCGGCTTGCCTGACATAGCCTGAGTCCTCATTCTGTCTGCTGAGAAGTCTCCTAATCTCTTGGCTACCTTGGTTTACTCTGCCTGACTAAAGCCTGAAACAATGACATAGGGTGGTGCAGCCCTGTGCTGGAAAGGGCGGGTTCCCCAGGTGATCAGGCCTGAGAAAGAATACATAAAATCCTGTGAAAACTGCTTTGGTAAGAGTGCTCTCAATAAAATGTTAAGGGTCTGAGCAGGAAATGAGTTTGTTTCCCAAAGTTTTATAGCCCTTTAATTGACAGACCCTGACTCAGAATAAGCCCTCAGAGTTCTTGGTATGCTATCTATTGTTTGATCCTTACTGCCTGACAATGATTAATGAGCTTTACCTGTACTCCTGTGTAAAACAAACCTAATAAAAGCCGTTGAGGAAAAGGCTCTTGGACGTTCTCCTTTGAGAGATTGGCCACCTTTCCTCCCCAAGCAGATCATGTCTTGGTAGACTTAGGCCCTGTGGGCGGAGCCCCCCACAGTTACTGCTATTTAAAATCCTAAATCTATGTCAGTTGCTCCAAATATGTTTCAAAGTGAAAGGCCTGCTGGTAGCAAATAGGCAGAATCAGTACTAAAAAAGCCTAGAGATGAAATGCTGCTTTTATTATACACGTGAGGGCAGGCATGAAGGTGAAGTTTGCTCTAGTAACTCTTGAAACATCCAGGTAGAATGCTAATCTGTACAGCCACTAGAAGGTACTATAGAACTAAAAAATCTTTCCCATAAGCTTCAAGATACACATGACTGGAATTTGAATACTTTATCCCAACATGAGTAAGTAATATGGGTATTTTTAGGGATAGCAATTTAAGTGTACAACAAAAAGCTCTGTCTGCAAAAAGGCAAACTCTATGAACATTTAATGGGCTCTTACCAAAGCAGTACATTCCATTTCAATAACATGTACAGGTCCCTCAGGATGGATATGGATTTCAAGATCATACCAGACTCGTAAATTTCTACAATCACCTGGGGAGAAAAAACATTTCTTAATATAGGCTTCAGAATACTATGCTTAACAGAAAACACAAACAGATATCATTTTCAAACTCTTTTTTTTTTTGATGGAATCATTTGTCGAGAGTGCTGAGGGGAGAGTGACAAGGTGATTTCATCACTGCTTGGGAAGTGCTAAGAAAAGTTCTATAATGCACAGCCACCCACAAGCATTCCCAGTAAAGACTCCCCTGCCTGTTGCCTGCCCCAGTAACTTTTGTTCCCCGCTAAAACAAATGTACAGATGTTTTACTTTTAAGTTAAGGATTAATATTTCAGAAGAAATTATCAGTCCTTTTTCACTATAATTGTCAAAGCACTCACATATTGCATGCAGAAATGTCCAAATATAGTATTACAATTCACATTCTTAGTGTCCTAAGAATGTATTCTAAAGACAAAGCCAGGAATACTTCAAGAGATTTCTGGTTTCTTGGGACAGTAAAATGGATCCTAGCAATTTAACCCAAAGAAAGTTGCAATGGAGTATGGACCAAGTGGAGAGAAAGTTATGTCTATAATTGGCTTCTCAATATTGTTTAAAAGTAGCTATTTCTGTTGCTGGTAATATCCCAAGTCACACTTCTAAATTTAGAAACCAGAACCCCAGTGTACCTCAACAGCCCGGAGTAGCAAGGCATATAATGGCATCAAACCCAGTACCTTTCATTCGTTCTCATCTGTTCAGCTTCTCATTTTGCTATTCTGTATTTTCAACCATTGACCTAGTTTTCAGTGTGAGACATCCTCCAGTTTCAGTTAATTGTATGCATTGTTATATCAGTATTATCATATTTTAAAGATTCCAAGAACTGATACATTTGACTAAATTATTTAGATAAATCACTAGCCTCTTTGGGTTTCAGTTTCCTCATCTATAAAAATAAGAAGCCCAGGGTAGTGGAATTCTCAGTGACTCTCTCTTCTGAGAGAGTATATTGGTTTTCATTGCATTGCATTATATTGTATTGTACTGTACTGTACTATACTGCGATGCACTGTAAAGCAATGGACGCTATTTAGTATAGTATAGTATATGTCATTGTATCTTATTATATGGCACTTCACTCTTTTGTATCATATTATATTGCATTATATTGTATATTGACCTGTTTTAATATTTTAGCTATGAAGAAGCACAAAATTAGTGGAGCTGAGAACAATTCAGACATTCAGATCAATCAGCTAGTGAGAGGAAGAGAAGAGATCTAGGAGCACTTATTATAAATGCTTGTTAGAAGTTCTTGAAGGAAAACTCACCTCCACATTTTGAATTGCTTCCTTTGCTTATTTATTTTATGGATACCTTAAAACCATCAATGTACAAAGAATAAGTCACCAAATTTATCCTGAACCACTGGTCATGTTTCTATTGGCTGCTACTTCAATTCTATGAAAGGGCTCGAAATGCTTTTAAGACATTTAAATGTGACATCTCACAACAAACCAAATGTCTTAAAATGAAAAGTCTTTCCCTTTCTAGCTCATGTATGTTTTATGGATTTTTCCAGTGTTTTAGTGCACACTGAACTCACAGAGAAAAAGTAATTCTGAAAATGAAGGGTGTTTGTAACTACAAAGACTGAACGCTCCATGCCTGTGGGTTAGTGCAAAGAGCAGTAAAATAGTCTGTGAATCTGTGGGGACTGTATTACTCAGCATGCACTAATGTTGTGTCTCTGTATGTACTTTTTTTGGAAATGGCTCATTTAATTGGCTTGAAAAGTCCAAAAATCTGTAGGATAAACCAGCAGGCTGGAGACTCAAGGAACAGTTGTAGTTCGAGTCCGAAGGCACTCTACTAACTGAATTCTTTCTGGCTCGGGGAGGTCAGCCTTTGTTTCATAGTCACCTTCAACTTACTGGGTAAGACCCAGCCACAATATGGAGAAAAATCTGCTTTAGTTACAGTACAGAGATTAAATGTAATTCTCATCCAAAATCACCTTCACAGAAACATCCAGAATAATGTCTGGACTAATATCTGGTCACCATGGCCCAGCCAAGTTGACACATAAAATTAACTATCACAGGGACAATAACACTTACTCTTTGTAATTGCTGTGATGATCACATAAAGCAATGTTCTGATGAAGATGATTTAATTTATACAGTGCTAAAAATGTACATCAAATATGAATTCATTGCTTAGAATGGGATTAGTGATAATTTATTGATGAAAAACAACAAAAATAATAATAAATGTTTAATTGCAGGGTTTAAGTATGCTAAAACTTTTTTCTAATTATAAAATCAGTAACATTCACTATAGTAATTTGACAAAATTCATGAAAAGCTTAAAGGACATGGAAATTATTCATTATCTCATAACCAAGAGTACACTACTTCATTTTTATGTATGAAATTCCAGGATTCATATATCAATAAAGACACACACACATACACACTGGGATGTACAAATTATGTATAATTGATATATCCATATATGTGTGCATACACTTTTCTATCATTCGGAGACTATTCACTATTAACATTTAAGTTTCATCACTAGTCATTAGGGAAATGCAAATTAAAAGCACAATGCAATACCCCCTCACATCTGTTAAAGGGTCATCACCCAAAAGACAATATACAACAAATACTGGTGTGGATGTGGAGAAAAGAAAACCCTGTGCACTGTTGATAGGATTGTAAATTGTGCAGCCACTATGGAAAACAGTATGGAGGATCCTCAACAAATTAAAAATGGAACTACCATGTGATCCAGCAATTCTACTCCTGGGAACATACCCAAAGGAAACAAAAACACTAACTCAAAAAGATATCTGCATCTCCATGTTCATGGAGCTTTATTTAAAACAGCCAAGACATGGAAACAACCTATGTGCCCATCAATGAATGAATGGATAACGAAGTTGTGGCATATATAAACAACAGAATATTATTCAGCAATGAAAAAGTTAGGGGGAAAAGCCAGAGGAAATTCTGATTTGCAACAATGTGGATGGACCTTGAAGATATTATGCAAAGTGGACTAAGTCACACAGAGAAAGACAAATATCTAAAAAACAAGCAAGCAAACAAAAAGCCCACAACACTCATAGAAAAAGAGATCAAACCTGTGGTTACCAGAGGTGGAGGATGGGAGAAATGGACAGAGGTGGTCAAAAGTAAAAACTTCCAATTATAAGATAAATAAGTACTAGGGGTGTAATGCACAACATGATGACTTGTAGTCAGCACTGGTGTGTAATATATGGGAAGGATGTTAAGAGGGTAAGCCCTAAGAGTTCTAAACACAAAGAGAATTTTTTTCTATTTGTTTCTTCTTTATTTTCTTTTTATTGTACCTACATGAGAAGATGGATTTTAGTGGAACCTATTGTGAGAATCATTTCACAACACATGCAGTCAATTAAGCCATCATGCCTTATGTCTTAAACTTATACATTGTTCTACGTCAATTATTTCTCAGTAAAACTGCAAAAAACATTTATGTGCAGATAATACCTATTCAAAAGCATTTAAAAGAAATTTTAAAAATTAGAAAAATAAGTATTGGTTATTCAACATAATAAATTACATAACATTTTAAAATTGATTTTAGAGAGAGAGAGGAAAGGGGAGAGAGACAGGAAGAAAGAGAGAGATATTTTGTTGCTCCACTTATTTATTCATTTATTGGTTGCTTCTTGTATGTGCCCTGACAGAGATCAAACCCACAATCTTGGGGTATCAGGACAATGCTCTAACCAACTAAGCTAACCGATCACGGCTATAAGGAACATTTTTATATAAAAATATGTGTGAATATCTTTAATTATTTTATTCCAAAAATTTTCTTGGACTGAAATTATTGGATGAAAGGGGATAAACAATTCTTACAAATTTTAAACATATTGTAAATGCTCTCTTCAAATTTTTATCAATTGAAATTCCCATAACAATGTATAAGATGATCTCTTTAGGCTTATCATTAATAACTGGGTGTTGCCATTATATTTCATGTTTCCTCATTTGGAAGGTTAAAAAATTCTTATTTAGCTATTTTCATTTCTTTTTTGTCCCAGCTTTATTGAGGTATAAATTATATATATTTAAGGTATACCACTTGATTTGATGTACATTTTGATTTTTTTACAAATTTTTTTAAACATTATTTATTTATTTATTTATTTTTAGACAGAGGGAAGGGAAGAAGCATGACAGGGAGAGAAACATCAATGTGTGATTGCCTCTCCAGAGCCCCCTACTGGGGACCTGGCCCACAACCCAGGCATGTGCCCTACCTGGGAATCAACCAATGGCCCTTTGGTTTGCAGGCCAGAGCTCAATCCACTGGGCCATACCAGTCAGGACTTATATACATTTTGAAATAATCACCACATTCAAACTAATTAACAAATCCATCATCTTACAAATTTAGCATTTTTTAGTTGGGGGAGGTGAAGATACTTAAGATCTACCTTCTAAGCAAATTTTAAGCATACACTATCACATTGTTAGCTATAATCACATTATTGTACATCAGATCTCCAGAATGTACTAATCATTTTGCATAACTGAAACTTCCTTAACTGAAAATAAATGTATTGCTGAGCAACAAAAGACACCCATGTTATTACAGGTGATAGAATGGCTAATCATGTCTAAAGAGTGATATGGGAAGGCCTGTGTGAAGAACTGGGGATAACTGTAATGTTACTAGATGCATTTTTCC
Source organism: Anoura caudifer (assembly GCA_004027475.1). Taxonomy (NCBI): domain Eukaryota; kingdom Metazoa; phylum Chordata; class Mammalia; order Chiroptera; family Phyllostomidae; genus Anoura; species Anoura caudifer. Next base: position 155,506 of record PVKU01003546.1, on the reverse strand, counting down.
TAGGTCTTAATCTACCTAGTAACCTGTCATCATGCAGCTTAGATTGTTAAAATTAGATAGCATTCCATTTGAGTCCATTAACATGACATGACAATATTCTGATTTTCTTTCAAACTCTACTAAGCACTTTTATCTGGTTTACCTTCATGGTTTTTCTGTCCTAGATTTTGATAAGGGTTTAACTCTTAGTATAATCCATCTAGAGCAGGCTTCTGTTCTTTGCCTCCCCTGCATGATTTCAACTGAAGAAAGCTTTCACCTCGTCTCAGCTCAAAATATTCAACTGATGACTAAATATTGCCATATTAAATGGATTAATATCACATTAAAATCAGGAAATACAAAACTGTGCTAAGCATGATAGTCTCCCAGACTTATTTCTTCTTGTTGACTTTAAATAAACTATGCCATAATATTATTGTGTCTATTCTGTGTGACCAAGCAGCCTGCAGGGGCCTTGAAATGACACTAGCTTCTCCCACAATTGAATACCCTAGAAAACAGCCCAGCTCATAATATGACTCCCACAACCACCCGTGTGCTAAGTACTCTCCCCAGCCTCCCAGGACCATCTCCTTGTGTGCTCATTAGATAAGATCTCCTAGGAAGCTTACCAAAATCCCCCTCTTTATGGTTTGAATCAACCAATGTGGCTTTCTAAGTTTTTTAAAAAGGTTTTATTCATTCATTTTTAGAGAGAGGGGAAAGGAGGAAGAAAGAGAGGGAGAGAAGCATCGATGTGAGAGAGAGACATCAATAGGTTGCCTCTCAAAAGCACCCCAACCTGGGACCAGGCCCACAATGCAGGTATGTGCCCTGACCAGGAATCGAACTGGCAACGTTTTACATTGTAGGAGGATGCTCAACCAACTGAGACACACCAGCCAGGGCTCCACCAATCTGGCTTTAGCCTGGGAACCCCAAAGCATTCCATCCAAAGACCCTAATAAAGTCATGTCGCCAGGTCCTTCCTTCCTCTCTGCCTGCACCCTGCATGTTCTCCCCTTGCTGTCCATAGAGGCCACTAGAGTGCACCCTCCAGGACCTGCGATAAGGAACTTCTCTATTTCACTTTCCCTTGCAGTCTTTTGGGGTACTCTGACTCACCACCATCTGACACCTCCGGGGCTACTTAACAAATGTTAATTTAACAAAGTCAACACACTTCTAGATTTCCATTTTAATATTTTCATATTCACCAAGACTCAAACTTTGTTATATTTTGGAATTAATCCTCTCTTTCTCTTTCTCAAGACAGTCATCTAATAGTAGTTTCTAAAATAGTTTCCATGTTCAGTGGTGTTTCTGTATCCACGTCACCAACATAAAAGACATTGCTCTCTTCATTTCAAACACCATTTACTCTTGCAGTGGCCTACCTGGCTCCAACTGATTGCCTAAATATTTGAATATTGCCTAAATATCGCTCTTAATCCATGTACTCTGTGATGGGTAATTGTATGTGTCAATTTGATTGGGCTATGGTGTCCAGTTGGTTGGTTAAATACCAGTGGAGCTGATCCTGTGAAAGTATCTTTTTTACATGATGAACACTTACATCAGTAGACTTTGAGTAAAGGAGATTACCCTGCATGACACAGGTGAGCCTCCTCCATTCAGCTGGAGGCCCTTGGAGTAAAACTAAGGTTTTCTGAAGAAGAAGCAATTCTGAGTTAAGACTGTACCATGAAAACCTGCCTGAACTTGCAGCCTGCCCGGTGTGGAATCTGGAAACGATTGTACAACAGCAACTCGTACCTAATTTTCTACCCTGCTCACTTGCCCTACAGATGTTGGAATTGCCAGTCTCCACAATCATGTAAGCCAATTCCTTAAAATATCTCTCTTTATAATGTATCCTATTACATCACATTATAATATTTTGGGGGTATCGGTTTCTCTGAAGGATCTGGCTAAATAGAAGTTTATTTAATAAAGATTTCTTCTTTGGGATACCTTTGCCTTCACAACTTTGCTCCCGTTGACCTACTCTTCTCTACCGCCCTCTTATGTCCCTGTTGCTTCTCATACATAAGAAAACTCATTCTCTCCGTTCTCCCGGAAATCTGCCCTGTCTATTCCCACACTCTGCTATATCATTTTCCCTTCAGTTCCTAATAAAAATAAATGATGTTTGATAACATGCAAATAAAGTTTTATAATACAGGGAGGGGAACCAATAGCATTTACTTTCTTTTGCATGAGGAAAATTGTTATTACATCCTATATTGAAGAAGAGTGTATTACACTGTTAAAATGATACACTCATTAATATTTCATCAGAAATATACTGCTGTTTTTGTTTAATAACATAAATATACATAAGGTTTTTCATTTGTGAAACAGTAGGCAATCTCCAAGCTGAAGGATCATAATCTATCAATGTTTATAGCAAAACCAATTCAGATATTAAATTACATAAATTTAATACTGAAATAATATAATAAAATTCTGACAAATATATACAACTCACATTGGTATTACAAATATATACAACTCACATTTGTATTATGAATGTAAAGTATCTACTCATAAAACAGTTTATGAATACCGGTCATGAAACTCTCCATAATAATAAATTTACCTGGGTCTTCCTCATCAAGCTTTTGGTATATTTCTGACATTGTTTTCCAAACAGGTACTACAGCTTGATCCTGAATTTGCTGTTGATCTCGATCTTGTCCTGGAACTGAGTCATTGTCAGAATCATCATCTTCACTGCTTTTAATGAAAAATGCAAGTTTACCTACAATACATAAGTATAAGATGTCAGATCAGTCAGGGATTTGCTTTCTAAAATGAAAGATAGGTTTCAGATATTAAAGTTGCTCTAGCTGAAACTAATAAATGCAAAATCAAACACAAACTCTAGATTTTAGTTATCAGAATTCATTCTGATTGTGGTACAGAACTATTCAGTGGGAAGTTCAAGAAAACTTTTTCAAAATCTCCATTGAAATGATAATTTTTGAAGAGCTTTCTCATAATAATTAAGAAAATGTGACAAACAATAGAACTGTGTCAGCTTTCAGAAAACTAAATGAGTGAAGAGTGGTTCAACATACAAACACCAATCAGTGGGACATACCACATTAACAGATGGAAGGAAAAAAACCCACATGGTCATCTTGACTGATGAATAAAAAGTATTTGACGAAATTCAACATCCTTTCATGATTAAAAAAAGAAAGAACTAGGAGAGAACTTCAAAATGATAAAGACCATATATGAGAAACCTACAGCTAACATTATATTCAATGGTGAAAAACTGAAAACATTTTAAAATTGGTATAAGGATGTCCGGTTTTGTCATTTCTATCCAACATAATACTGGAATTTCTAACCAGAGCAATTATGCGAGACACAGTAATAAAGACATCTAAACTGAAAAGGAAGAAGTAAAATAATCTGTCTGCAGATGATGCAATCTTACACATAGAAAATTTTAATGACTCTATACAAAAAAGTGAGAATTAATAAATGCATTCAGCAGTAGAATATGCTAGATGTAAAATCAACACACAAAACAAGTTAAATTCCTATACATTATTAACGAACAACTTGAAAGGAAACTAAGAAAACAATTCTGTGAAATAAAATTGTTATTTAGATAAACCTGCATATGTTAAACAATAGGGGTGCACAGAACCAAAAAACCTAATCAATACTTCAAATACTAAGAAATACTCTCAAGAATTTCTCAAGTACACATTTTCTACTGTTTCTCAGTTCATTTATTTACTCAGAATATTTTTCTTCCTCCAACAACATTTACATTTTTATTATTCCTTCACAAAGAGAAATTGGATAAGCATTTTAAAACAATTCAAAAACCCTATAAGAGTATAACAAGACCATATATTACAGACCAAAATGAGAAATGGATGATGAGAACCATGGAAGTAATTACAGGTCCATTTAGTAGTTTATGTTTTCATTATAGGACACTTAATGCATCTGAGTCAGAATTAGTCACTAATTTTTACTTAATGTTTCTTGAGCAAAACATGTTTCTTGACAATGGAATTATAACTTTATTTCTAAAAATTACATTTTAAATTTTCATCTTTATTTTTGGTTATCACTTAGCTACAGTAGTCAAAGGAACCAGCAATGAACCACCAAGCCAAATGCAGTAAATACTATGAGAAGAATATGTATCTCAAAAGAAGAAAATTCTTCCACAGTATATGTACATGTGATTACTTTGTTCCCTATACCCCTCTGTTCTGATCCAAAAGGGGACAAGAGTAAAGAAAAGCTCAATTGTTGGTGCTTGAGTTTATCAGAGTGACAGGAAAATTATTAGATGGCTTTGGAAACACTATACATAAAACAAAAATAATAGTAGTGAACAAAAGCAGCTATCTAAGATTTAATGAAGATTCTCAGTTTGTCTGAAGAGACAGTTACAAAGAATTCTAATAGGAATAATAATTATAGCAATTATACTTTCAATAGCATAAGCTTGTATTTTGACAAATGGAGTTTTTTTATCTGCTAAATACTCTAAATGGCTGGTTTTTCAAAATGCTGTTTTAACAATCAATAAAATAAACATTTTCAATATACAGGCCATTTTCTAAAATTGGGAATAATTTTTCTCTAATTTCACATTATCTTGTGAAATGTGAATATAAGACTCAAGTTTAAAGAATGAGTAAAGCTATTTTATATTAATGGTTTTTCTTTGGCAAATAATGAAAAAACATTTATTGAATGCTCACTCTATGTTCAGCATATGCTAAATGCCTTTCATTCATTACCTATTTAACTCCTTTCATACACATGAGTTAATTAGTGATTAGACTTATTTTAAAGCTGAGCAACCTGGGCTGTTGAGAAGAAGGTTGGTAATTTACTCCAGGTCACACAGGTCTTTAGTGCCAAAGGCATATATATTTCCCTGACATAGAGTATGGGAAATGGTATGTTAAGTTATGTCTAAATATTACCAAATATACCACAGAATAAACAGATTTCTGACTGGCAAAATAGCAAAATCACTCACATGTTTGTAAAACATTTAATTTGATCTAAAGCAATAGGTCTCAGATACTACTCAATGATCAACTAAACTATTTTATCCCTTAGAACATCTCTTAAAATAAGTTTCCCTGGCAACAGTTAAATCTGTCAAAGTTTTGACCTCTTTGCACTTGGGTCCCTCATACCTACACTGTTCCTTGCACTGGCTTCATGCTTCACCACTGCCTATAGCTAATGAGGTACACTGTTAAGGAAAACATCGTAGCGCTGAGCTTTTGTCAACTTGTGAATATCTTGGAGGAACACCCATTCCATCAAAAAGTTTTTTTCATAAGTATTTGGGCCATGCACATTACATTACACATGATCAAATGAATTTCCATTGTTTTGTTTCTCTAATATCCTACCCTACAAAATCTGAAAAGCAAGACTAAAGATGAAAGTCTACGGAATCTTTTGCTAAACCCCCTTACTTCTATCTTTTTATTTCTTTAACCTTAAACCTAACTCTCTTGTGTTTTATTTCCCCTTCAAAGGCAAGGTGGAAAAATAAAATTATGTTCAGGGGTGTCCAACCTGCAGCCTGTGGGCCCCATGTGGCTCAGGATGGCTATGAACGTGGCCCAACACAAAATTGTACATTTACTTAAAACATTATGAGATCTTTTTGTGATTATGTGCCACAATGTATTTAACGTGTGGCCCAAGACAGCTCTTCTTCCTCTAGTGTGACCCAGAGACACCACAAGTAGGACACCCCTGATTGAAAATGATAAAGAACAGAGATTTTAAAAAATACAAAATGAAAACAAAACCAGTGCTGTGGCCACATCTGTCTTTATTCTGTGTATCATACAGCTCATTCTCATTCTTTTTAATCTCCTAGCTTTTATGATAAAATATACACAATTGACCCTTGAACAATACAGGGGTTTGGAGTGTCGATCCCCTGCACAGACAACAATCCAAGGGAGAGGGAAGAAGGGGAGAGTGGGGAGGAAGAGAGATATAAAAGTTTCATCTTGTCAGTAACAATGTTATCTATACCTTGCATAGTGCAAATTTCAAATATAAAGATTTTCACCAGAATATCATAGGTGAATTGATCAGCCACTAGGAGCCTTCTTCCAAAACCAACCTGAACTTATATTCAATAGGGCATCTACAGCCTGCCTTACATTCCCAGAGAGAACTAACATACATTCAAGAATTCCCAGGGTGCCTTGTGCTGATAAAATGTGGGCCTCATGGCAAACCCTGGAATCACAGGAGTGCCTTCCTCCAGCTGAACAGAGCATATACAGTTTTCTAATGTTTGCTCTCCTCCAAGTTTGTAAATCTTCCTTGATTGTGCTATTACTGCACTGCTAAGTAATTTTTTAAATATTTTAGAAACAATTTCAGTTTTGTAATATACTGCTTCTTCCATTCAATCCTGACTGGGTACCTGCTGCTGTATGCCAGGTGTTGGTCCGGAGGCCAACGCTGGCCTGGCAGTCAAAGGATAGAGCACCCCTGTATAGCAGAAAATGCAGTATATGTGATCACTCACTGATCTGTTAAAACAAATGAATTGATCTCCAGCCAAACATCTGAGTGCGACTTGAGAACAGAATTAATACTTATTTTGATTTGGGGTTCAAGGGTAGAAAGGAAAGGTCTAGTGCTCACAAGCCCTCAAAGTAACACCATGCTGATGGCTAAAGCTCAGCGGAAACATCAGAGAATGGCCTACCTGGGAAAGCAGACATGGTAAAAGCAAAGAGAAAAGCCCAAAGAAGTATGAGAGGAGCGAGCAAAACTAATTTTTCTCTCCACAGTGCCTCAAGACCTTGCTTTTGCAAACCATTTCATTCACCTAAAAGAGAATGGAAATGCTTGACAGCCACCAATACTTGTTTTGAAACACCAGTGGCATCTGACTGGTTTTTATGCAAGTACTACTAGGCAGCAGTCCACAATGGTGGTGGGAATAAGCCAGAAAGATCCAAATTTAGTTTTGGCCAAGTTTTTTTTTTTTAAATATAGTTTATTGATTATGCTATTAGAGTTGTCCCATTCCCCCCCTTCACTACCCTCCATGCTGCACACTCTCTCCCACCCACATTCCCCTTCTTTAGTTCATGTCCATGGGTCATACATATAAGTTCTTTGGCTTCTACATTTCCCACACTATTCTTGCCCTCCCCCTGTCTATTTTCTACCCACCATCTACGCTACTTATTCTCTGTACCTTTTCCCCCTCTCTCCCTCTCCCACTCCCCTGTTGATAACACTCCATGTGTTCTCCATTTCTGTGGTTCTGTTCCTGTTCTAGCTGTTTGTGTAGTTTGCTTTTGTTTTAGGTGTGGTTGTTAATAACAATGACTTTGCTCTCATTTTACTGTACATGTTTTTTAATCTTCTTTTTCTTAGATAAGTCCCTTTAACATTTCATATAATAAGGGCTTGGTGATGATGAACTCCTTTAACTTGACCTTATCTGAGAAGCACTTTATCTGCCCTTCCATCCTAAGTGAAAGCTTTGCTGGATAGAGCAATCTTGGATGTAGGTCCTTGACTTTCATGACTTGGAATACTTCTTTGTAGTCCCTTCTTGCCTGTAAGGCCTCTTTTGAGAAATCAGCTGATAGTCTGATGGGAACTCCTTTGTAGGTAACTGTCTCCTCATCTCTTGCTGCTTCTAGGATTCTCTCCTTCATTTTAATCTTGGGTAATGTAATTATGATGTGCCTTGGTGTGTTCCTCCTTGGGTCCAACTTCTTTGGGACTCTCTGAGCTTCCTGGACTTCCTGGAAGTCTATTTCCTTTGCCAGATTGGGGAAGTTCTCCTTTAAAAATTTGTTCAAAAGGGGAACGGTTTACAGAACAAGTATAAAGGACACATGGATAAAAACTAGGGGGGTGGAAATGGCAGGGAGGTGGGGAGGGCTGGGGTGGTGGGCTGGGATGGAAGTAAAAGACAGAAAACTGTACAAGAACAACAATTAAAATAAATTAAAAAATTTGTTCAAATAACTTTTCAACTTGTTGCTGTTCCTCTCTCCTTCTGGTGCCCCTATAATTCGGATGTTGGAACGTTTAAAGATGTTCTGGAGGTTCCTAAGCCTCTCCTCATTTTTTTCAATTCTTGTTTCTTCCTTCTTTTCTGTTTGGTTATTTCTTTCTTCCTTCTGGTCCACTCCATTGATTTGAGTTCCAGTTTCCTTCCCATCACTATTGGTTCCCTGTACATTTTCCTTTATTTCACTTAGCATAGCATTCATTTGTTTTTCATCGTGCCCTCCCTGTCATTTTCATTGAGACAAACCAGGACAGAATGGGGACAAAAGAAGCCCCCAACTCCCCCCATATGCCTATATCATGTTAGTGAATTTTAAAAAAAAGGGAGTTAGTGTACTAAATAAGAGTAATAAATGTTAATTGAGTACCTACTAGATAAGCACTTTTCACACATTCCCATTCAATGCCCATAACCACCCCGAAAGGGTTAAATATTATCTACCATATTTTACATGTAAGAAATCTGATATTCACTAAGGTTAATTGTATTGCCAAAGTCACACAACCAGATTACGATATAATTAGAGGTTGAAGTCATGTTTGACTTCTGAATGTATTCCCTTGCAACCTAATAAAAATAAAAAAGGAAACAGCAAAGTAAAAAAATGTACAGTTTTGCTACTGCAATGTGGTGGTTTGCATGAATATACTGCCCACGCTTTAAATGAAAAATGCAGATTGAAATAGCACTACTTTTGCTCAGCATTACATTCTGAAAATATACATAACAGGCAATGCTTCCCACATACATTACTAGAGAAGAAATTCTGCACTAAATTTGTGTTTCCAAGATACCAGCTGGTACCACTGCCTTCTAGACACTGCATTATTTCAGAAAGTAGCAGGAAACCAACTAGGAAAACTATTCTATCTTGATTAAACATAGGCCTAACATAAAAACTTAATTGTGCACACATTAAACATGTCTTAACATTAAACAGAAGTTTATCAAAAATGCATTCTCAAAGGCTTTAGCAAAGCTGACTAAACACTTGATTGCAATTGTTTGGACAAGGCTTTCTTGTGCTAGTATCTGAGAGATCTTATCCCAGTGCATGAACTTCCAAATTGCAAATGTGCAAAAATGAATCTTAGCTATAATTCACAGTTGTGTTGAACTGAATGAATACAATCACTTTTTAGCAAGTTAAAAAGCTCTTTCAACTGCTATTTAAAAAGTACAAGGTAATTGTTGGCTACATCAACACTGAAAATTGTTACCTACTTTCTGGAGTTACCAGCTTACCAAGGTTCATGAATGGTAAGAGAGATATCCATACTACTCTATCATGAATGTCCAGAGTAGACAGGAAGCTTACTAATATGACTGGAAACCACCTTAAATATGGGTTCTCAGTATTTAGTTTTCTAACATGGAATAAACACTTCAAGCACCTTGAACTGGGTTGAAAATCACTGATCTAAAGACTTGACACTCTTTGTAAATGTATATGAAAATTTTCATTTAAAATTAATGATACCTCAGACAAGGGTTTAATCTTCAAAATAGATAAAGAACTTACTCAACTCCACTCTAAGAAGACAAGCAGCCTGATTAAAAACTGGGCAAAGGACTTGAACAGACATTTCTCCAAGGAGGACATACAGAGGATCCAGAGACACATGAAAAGATGCTCAGTATCACTAGCTATCAGAGAGATGCAAATTAAAACCACAATGAGATACCACTTCACACCAGTCAGAATGGCCATCTTAAACAAAGCAACAAACAACAAGTGTTGGAGAGGTTGTGGAGAAAAGGGAACCCTAGTGCACTGTTGGTGGGATTGCAGACTGGTGCAGCCACTATGGAAAGCAGTATAGAATTTTCTCAGGAAACTAAAAATGGAACTACCTTTGGACCCAGCAATTCCACTGTTAGGATTATATCCTAAGAACGCTCAAACATCAATCCAAAAGAACCTATGCACCCCAATGTTCATAGCAGCACAATTTACAATAGCCAAGTGTTGGAAGCAACCTAGATGCCCATCAGTAAATGAATGGATCAAAAAACTATGGTACATTTACACAATGGAATTCTATGCAGCAGAAAGAAAGAAGGAGCTCCTACCCTTTGCAACACCATGGATGGAACTGAAGAACATTATGCTAAGCGAAATAAACCAGGCAGTGAAAGACAAATACCATATGATCTCACCTTTAACAGGGACCTAATCAACAAAACAAACAAACAAGCAAAATATAACCAAAGACACTGAAATTGAGAACAGGCTGACAGTCAACAGAGGGGAGAGGAGAGGGAATTTCAGGGGAAAAGGGGAAGGGTTTAGAGCAACAAGTATAAAGGACACATGGACAAAAACAAGGGGGTGTGGAAATGGGAGGGAGGTGGGGAGGGCTGGGGTGTGGGCTAGGATGGGAGTAAAAGACAGAAAACTGTACAAAAACAACAATTAAAATAAAAATTTAAAAATGTCCATACTAAAAAAAATTAAAAACAAACATTTTCATCAAGATGTAGTTGACATATAACATTGTATTAGTTTTAAGTGTAAAATATTTTTGTATCATGTTTGGGCAACATTTCAGGCCCAAGGCCATGATCTATATATTACATTATTTCACCCTCATATGTGTTTATACATTTAAATGACTCATAATTCAATAAATGATCATTTGGCTTTTCCTGTTGTACTTCCATCAGTTCTATGGACAAAGGTAAGACATTTAACTAGCTGAGTTTCCCCTTCTCCTGTTTTTGGGAGGCTTTCACAAATAAATGTCATTAATGATTATAAGAATCTTTAAAGGATTTTTCCTTGGAGATAAAATTATATTTGTTGATCATAAGTAAGAGTAATTATGGGATAATTATGAAGTCCCATACTTACGTTGAAAAGAACTACTGCACTAGTTAACAATGAGAGAAAACATAATTTAAAAAATTTAGGGATTGCCATTTCTACAATATTTTGGAAGACATTCAGAGAATTGTCTCCCAACTGAAAATTTAAGTTAAACACACATATAAACAGAGCAAGCGGGAATCACTTCTGTGACCTTGGTCTAGGACACAAGCTACTAAAGCGTATGCTAGCCACTAAGGCCTAACTGTCTTCACCTCAGTATTAGTGCTATACAAAAAATAAAGCTTCTACTTCAGACAAAAGGAAATTTCATTGCACATTTCACTACCACAAATAAGCAAAAGGCCATTATTGCAGTTGTATAATTTGTTACTTACTAATCCTCTAATGATGGGAAGTAATATTTTTTAGCTTTTTGCATTCTAATATTTACCTAAAACAGAGAGGCTGCTTTCTGATTATTAAGGAGAGAATTTGCCACCATGTTTTAATGCATTCAGTCATTAACACATTGTTTCTGCCATGCCTTCTTCACACATAGTGTTTTTGTTTGTTTGTTTTCCTTTACAGTTCTGTATTTTCATATCCAGGCTGACTGATTCACTATTTTTCCATTTTTCTAAAGTTTCTTGACATAGAAAGATAATTTTGAAATCAAGGTAGAACTTGGCTTTGCCTCCCTAACTAGTAAATCTAGCCTACAAACTGTTTCTTTTTCACAGTTAATGATATCAGCTGTCTTAGAGCTGCTTAGTATCCAAAGTATTGCGCAGTTAACTCTCCTTTGCCCTTTATCTCTCCACATTCAACTTTCATCAAATGCAGCTACAATGGACATTCTGCAGCATCAGTCATATCATGTTTTCAGAAATGAAGGACTTATTTCTGTAGCTACTGGGAATGATGCTGGAAGATGATCATCAATCAGGTAATCCCTCTTTAGGCATTGCCTTGCTTGAAAGAAGGAAGCCTTTTCCAAGGTCAAACCTCTTTCCACATGTATCCCACTTTCAATGACTGACCAACACAGCAGTATAAAGGCCCAGTCCTCTTCTATCAACTTGGGACAATTCTGAAAGGCCATCTTAGCTTCAGAGGCCCCCATGAGTTGACTCAACCCGTCACTGAGCTTGTATGGAAGCTCAGCTTCCCTCTGTGGCCAACATACTTTTTAACTTTCCTTCCACAAGTGTTGATCACAACACATTATGCCGGTAAATGTCCTGAATGCTAATCTTCCATCTCAGTTTGATTCCCTGGAAATCCAAGCTGTTCAAGCATATTTTCCCTTTTTATTTCTCCTGAAAGCACCCCTCTGTTTTTTAATCCACTATTGCTGGCTGAGTTTGGTCTTCCCCTATTCTCATGTAAAAAAGGTCAATCCTAGCTTTCTGTTCCGTGGCCAAATGGGCATTCAAATTTGAAATTCTACACAAGCACACTTGAGACCTAATTGCAACTCACTGCCGGCTGATGTGAAAATTCCAGATCCGTCCATTTCTCAAAATTTTTACCTACTGACCAATATGCTATCACACTCACTATAGTACATACTCCCAGTGCTCTGTGAAAATCCCCTCTGCAGAGAGATCCTTTACATACCAGTGGTTCTGTATGATTCTTTTTCAGTGGCGACTCACTGCCCAAAGAGCAAATTTGAACCAATGATGGATAGGAGTTAGTGAACAAATGCCCTGACGTCCTTGCCCTTTGGTGTGACATTTCTCTCAGAAGGTTCCCAGTGAGGTTCCCCATGTCTCAGGGGTAATCCGATATCTGGCTTACTTTTTATTGACTTTCTCCCTTCAGCATCTTACTTACAATAAGTCATCATTGAATGCCATTTTACTTACAATAAGTCATCATTGAATGCCATTGATAGGTTCTGCGACTTTAAGTAGAACAAAATATAACAAAACCAATATCACCATAGGCTAATTGATATAAACAAGAGAGATGTTCTAATGGCAGAGCATCAATGTTATAACAAAAGGACCGACATTGAACAAAACCACGTTATTTGAGGACCTGCTGTATTTTCCCATTTGCTCAGAGGGCTTCCTGTGATCATCTCTCAAATAAACTGCTTGCAATTAAATCCTTTTCTCAGGCTTTGCTTTTGGGGAAAGATATGAGCTAATCTTAAAAATTGATCAAAGAGAATATTGCTAAAACCTGCAAAAGGAGCTCTCAGATATGATAGCCCTCTCTTGCCCCTCCTGTCTGTCTTATATATTACCTCCAGATTTCTCTTTCTGAAAAGTTGACTCAGGCCCCTCAGTAATCCTCAATGGCTCCCACTGCAATAAGTAAAACAAAACTCTGCCTAACAAAGTCTGCCTGTATTTCTAACTGTATGTCACTCTGCCTTCCTGCCATACACACACAATCTAGACACACCATTCTATTCATTATTTACTGAAAGTGTCTTCTCTGTGTTTACAATATGATTGTTTTCTCTGCTGGAATGCCGTCCCCACCAATGGGCTGATAAATCTTAGCTCAACCTCTGAGGTCCAGATCAAAGCCATTATCCCTTAAGAAGTCCTCTAAGACTCCTACTGTTAGGGATAAATATTTCCCATTACAACACTCCCCAATGCTAGAGGTATACTTTGAGTACATCAGAGTGTATCTTGTACTGAGATGATTTATGGATATTGATTTCCATTAACCAGATGGAATTCTTAGGACTCAAAAAGCCGTATCATCTATTTTTGTATCCAGTGGTAAGATTCAAAATAATGAACAAGCCTATATTGCTGCTCTGACAAATCAGGGAGAACATAGTATCAAAGTCCTGTGGCACCTTGATGTGTTTAAAGCTTTAGTTGCTGCTAGATTGTCAGAAAGTCCAGGGAGCATGGGGGAGGGGCTATGGTGGTTAGAATGGCAAGAGTTATGTTACAGTAGAGCTCAACTGAGTATTTGCCAACCTATAAGGAAAAGCATCTATTATAATATTTTAACAGAGCATAACTGATTGAATGTCAGTTTTGTTCATAACTACTATGCTTATCAAGGCTTCCCCAATTACAAACTTTTTGTGAATAATTGCTATATAATAAAAACAGAATTGAAATTACCACAAAGTGATCTTTTAAAGACCACTGATACACACTGATATACTTCTTTAAACAGGACAAATAGGAACATTCTCATATACTTTCTAGTCTACCTTTCTTTATATTCTATTAGATTAACAGCTGTTCAGAAGCAATTACATTTGCACTACTTAAAATATTGTTGACATCTTCCAATAGTAATGTCAATAAAAATGGGATTAGCCTTCTTTACTGGCTCAGTTTCTCCACATCACAAAGGCAACAATTCAATTCATTAATTCAATTCTAAGGGATCACCCTGGGAAGAATGATCACAATCACGTTTTGCAAATATTTTTCAAAATAATGAAGGCTACAAAATCTCTCGTGTAACCAGCAACATTTGTTAATTCATCTTTACTTTACAACATTACCCTGAGTTGCCTTTCATGTCCCCACATTCCTCCAGCTAAAGGCCTTCAAACTAACACAGGAAGAGTCTGTATCTGATTAGTGAAACTACATATTGAAATTTTATGGTCTCAGAAATGCTACCAAACCCAACAAAAATGACTATATGAAGAAACACATTAAGTCTGATTATTTAATTTTTCTTAGCTTCATTTCTATAACTTTAAGAGTCTGATTCAGAGACTAGTGACTTTGTTTTGTGTAAGGGAGTCATAAACATCGCTAATTCAACATTGTTCCACAGTTTGAGGTTCCTCTTATGTTCCTTTTCAGATATAGAACTCTGCCTTTTATACAAAATGAAACTGAGATTTATTACGTTTATAAAAATAATGGCAAAGAGTTAAAATCCTAAAACTAAAAAAAAACATTAGAATTAGCATTTGAAGATTGAAATGAAAGTGAAATTTATATTTCTTAAAAGAATTTTAATCTGAATTACAAAAATATGACAAAATATGGTACTTCACTGAAGTGCTTGGAATAGGCTCACTGTAGCTCAAAATCTACCTATCACATGGAGAATTATTAATGGGCTTTGTAAAGTCAAGTCTGCAAAGCAATGGGAAGGTTTCAGAAGATGCTAATGACTATGATGGTGGTGAAATCTGAGGTCAAGCGGAGTGTGGGGATGGGCAGGTTGGTTCTTCCCTCACAGCACATTCTATTACAGTGGTGGTAACTAGATCATTGTTTGCCATCCTTAAATTTCCTTTCTGCTTGTTAATGGAATTGGCATCCAGTCTACTGTGTACTTTCTTCTTTGGTGCAGCTTTCTACAACTTCTATGCTAGATATAGATTCTTTCCTAAAACATTCTTTACTGAGGCAAGCAGGGATGAGAGGCTAGGTCTGTACTTCCAGGGCATAAAGATTGCTACTACGTGTATGCTTTCTATACCTCTAACTAGTATCTGTATACCTACATTACAATGATTTCCTCAGCAGGATCCAACCATCATGGGGCATTTAATTTTCTTCCAAATAGGGTAACTTATCCCTTTGATGAGTCACAGCCCCTCTGTTCTTCCATATTACTCTTGTATACTTTTGACCACCTCTCCCTAGAAAAGCTTGTAAGACTAACCTTTACCCCCATTCCCAAGCAAGCAACTCTGTTCAGGGACCAGCAGGGTAATTTGTATAAATGAATGCTTTGTTAGACACACAGGAAGAAAACTTCATTATCTACCAAAGATTTTAACCTATTGTTCATGTATCAATTAAGTGCACGTATGTTTTTATTATCTCTAGTCCTATAAACAGACATTTTCATAGGATGCTGTCTGGTTCATAAATTGGTATATCAATTTGATAGTATCACAGTTTTAAATGTCAATTCCCTCAATTAAATATTTCTATTTTTAGGAATTTGTCCCACAAATAAATTCCAATAAATGGCCAAGAGAGCATAGCACTATACATAAAATGTGGGCCCCAAAGCTCTGATTATTTAGAAAGGTAATGACTGAAATGGAAAACTTCCATTTCCCTCTGGGTCAATTATTAGAATGGAAAAAAGTAAATGACATTTTTATTTCTTCTGTTCACATATCTGGACTACTGCGATAGTTAAAAATATTTTATTAATGGTTTGGTTACCTTTGAATATTCCACTTTTCAAAGACCTTATGTGTACAACATACGGAACTCTATCAGCAGGCTCTATGGTGATGTGTCTTTCTCCCCACAGTATTGGAAGATTTGAAAATACCTGGAAAAGAGAATTCAAAACCAAGAATTATATATCAATATTTACATGAAATCCGTATAAGAAGCCAAAAGCATAGGAAAAAATGGAATTTAAACACTTTCATTAATACTGTACAATTTTTAAATAAAAAGCAAGCCAAAAAATTCTACTTACAATAAAAGAAAAATACAGGACCTATGAAAAAATAGAATGAAAAATATTCTTACAAAACAGAACAATGTTTATTTTCTGTGGCTACTCATAGCAAGATCCATCGATGCTTGGACAATCTAGGTATCTTTTATAGACCATTTCTCTATGCAATTTGACATACAAAGGATGAACCATTTTAATGAATTTCTATATCAATATTGATAGAGCATATAAAGAATATTTAAGCAACATATGTGCACAACTATATTAAACCCAACTTTCAGCATACTGAGTATTTATATCTTGCCAGCTCCCACTGCCCAAACACTAATCTATTTTGGGTTTCTACAAATTTGCCTGTTCTGAACAATCCACAGAAAAGAAATCATACAATATGTGGTCTTTTCCGACTGGCTTTTTTCACTTAGCCTAATGTTTTCAAGGTTCATCTATATTGTGATGCATATCAGTACATCATTTATTGATGAATAGTATTAAATTGTACAATATGGCATATTTTATGTATTCATTCATAAGTTGATGGAAGTTTGAGTTGTGCCCATTTTTATCTATTATGAACAATGTGCTTATGAAAATATGTACAAGTTTTTTAGTGGACACAGATTTTCATTTCTTACAGACATACATCTTGGAGTAGAACTTCTCAGGCATATAATAATTCAAATGTTTAAGCTTTTGAGTTACAGCCTTCAAAAACTGGTTTCCAAAATGTCTATACCATTTTTCTTTCCCACCGACAAAGCATGATAGTTCCTATTTTGCTACATCTTCTCTCAAAGTGTTCATTGTCTGTTATTTTTTTATTTTTTAAATTTATTTTAATTGTTGTTCTTGTACAGTTTTCTGTCTTTTACTCCCATCCCAGCCCATTGCCCCAGCCCTCCCTCCCTCCCTCCCATTTCCACCCCTCCTAGTTTTTATCCCATTGTCTGTTATTTTGATTATAGCCATCCTAGTGGAGTGGTATCTCATTGTGATTTTCATTTACATTTCCTTAATGACTAATAACATGGAATATATTTTCACCTGCTTATTGCTCATTTGCATATACTCTTTGAAGAAATGCCTATTCAAATTCTTTGCAAATTTTCCAAACTGCATTAACTTGTCATTTTATTATTGATCTTAACATCTTTAAAAATAAGCCCTCCCTGGCTAGTGTGGCTCAGTGGATTGAGTGCCAGCCTGCAAACCAAAGGGTTGCCAGTTCAATTTCCAGTTAAGGCGCATGCCTGGGTTGCAGGTCAGGTCACCAGTAGGGGTTGCACCAGAGAGGCAACCACACATTGATGTTTCTCTCCTTCTCTTCTCCTCTCTAAAAATAAATAAATAAATAAAAATCTTTAAAAGAAAGGAAAGAAGGCCCTCATCAGATAAATAGCAGGTGGATATTTTCTCTCTTTTTTTCTGGTTTGATGTTTCACTTTCTTCAAGGCATCATTTGAAGCACAATCATTCTAACTTTGAAGTACAATTTACTTATTGTTTTGTCACTTGTGTTTTTGGTGTTATATCTAAAAAAAAATTGCTTAGTCTAGCCCAAGCTCATGAAGATTTACTGCTATATTTTCTTCTATGGTATTTAGGTATATCTATCCAATTTTGGTCTATGATCCATTTTGAGTTAACTTTTGCACATAGTATGATTTAGGGGTCCAAATTCATTCTCTTGTATGTGACTACGCAATTGCCTCAGCACCATTTTTGAAACACAGTTTTCTGTTTCATTGAATTCTCCTGGTATCTTTGTCAAAAATCAATTAACTATTATTATAAGGACTTATTTCCAGACATTCTATTCTATTCCACTTATCTACATATCTACCTTATGCCAGTATCACATTTTCTTTATTAATATAGTTTTGTAGTTAAGGGTTTGTAATAAGTTTTAGAATCAAGAAGTATGAATCATCCATTTTTTTCCTTATTTCACAAGATTGCTTTCTCTATTCTGTGTCTCTTACATTTCTATGTGAATTTTAGGATTATCTTAACAAATTCTGCAAAACTGTCAGTTAGGATTTTGATATTGTGTTGAATCTGTATATCCTTGGGTAACAATGTCAGCATAACAATACTAAGTCTTCTGATCGATGATCACAGGATATATTTCTATTGATTGGAAATTTCTTCAATTTCATTCAATAATGTTTTGTAACTTTCAATGTACAAGTTTTGCCCTTAATTTGCCAAACTTGCTCCTACTCATTTTTATTATTGCTGATGCTATTGTAAATAATTATTAATTTCACTTTGGACTGTTTATTGTGAACATATAAATGGTAGAATTTTTTATATTGATCTTATATCCTGCAAATGTTCTGAACTCATGTATTAGTTTTGATAGCATATTTAGTGAATTTCTTATACTTTTCTACTTATAAGATCATGATATCTACAAAGAGATATTCTTCCTTTTCAATGTAGATGCCTTTTATTTCTTGTTCTGAACTAATTGCACTAGCTAATACCTTCTAGTAAAATGCTCAACAAAAGTGGCAAGAGTGGAAATCCTTATCTTGTTCCTGACCATAAGGAAAAATCATTCAATGTTTTCTCATTAAGTATGATGTTAGTTGTGGGACTTTCATAGATACCCTTTAGCATGTTTCAAGAACACATGGAATATTCTCCAGGACAGACCATGTCTTTGGATATAAGCCTCAATAAATTTATAAGGACTGGCATCATATGTAGTATATGTTTTAATAATAACGAAACTAGAAATAAAAAATAAAAAAAATTGGGAAATCCTCGCCCTGGCTGGTGTAACTCAGTGGATTGAGCACGGGCCTGTGAACCGAAGGGTTGCCGGTTCGATTCCCAGTCAGGGCACATGCCTGGGTTGCAGGCCAAGTCCCCAGTAGGGGGCATGTGAGAGGCAACCACGTATTAATGTCTCTCTCCCTCTCTTTCTTCTTCCCTTCCCTCTCTCTAAAAATAAATAAATAAAATATTTTTAAAAAATTTGGAAAATTCTTAAATAGGTGAAATTTTAGACAACATAGTCCTAAATAACGAACATGTCAAAGAAGAAATCCCAAGAAAAATTAGAAAATATTTTGAGCCCATATTAATTAAATTATTGGGCATATTAAAATGCTTCCTTTCTTTTACTATACTTTTCAACTCCAGAATTTATTCTGTATATTTATTGACACTGCCTGTTTATTGAAACTTTTCATTAATTCTTCAGACTAGATTCCTTTGGGTTCATTTAACATATTTATAAAGATTTATTTAAAGTCTTTGTCTACCTACCCAACTGTGGACAACTTCAGCTTCTAGTAACTGCTTATTTTCCGGTGTATGGATCATACTTTCCCATTTGCTTCCTTTTGTTTTGCCTCATCAGTTTTACTGTTTTTGTTGAAAAATGTACATTATATATGCTAGCATAGCCATTTTTGAAATCAGATCACTGCTTCTCCATGCTTTGTTCTTTATTGGTTTAGTGACTTTTCTGAACTAAATCTGCATTCAAAGGAGTGTGTGCCCACTGACATCCCTGCTTGATTAGCTTAGTGGCCAGGAATAATTTGTCACAGATTTCTTTAAATGCCTTGAAACAATAAACCATAAAAGTGTGTTGTGGCATGCTTTGACCACTTGGGTAATTATTTATAACTCTGCCTTATTCTTCATTTCCAGCTCACACAGTGCCTCTGTGTCAGACAGAACTGAAAGAACTGGCATCCTTTCAGATCTTTCCTGGGCAAGTGCACAGCTCTGCACATGCATGTGGCCTGAATGTTCCTCAGGGACATCTCATTCCCCAGATCTTCCCTTCAAGTTTTTGGCCAAATTCTTGTTGGTCATAACTGTTATTGTAGCCTCAGGCAACTGCAATGTCAAGCAATAACTGTTGAACAGTTTTGGCAAACGCCCTGAGGATAGAAATATAAAAATATTAGGAAGACCTGGGACACATGAACAGTATTATTGATACTTTAATGAAATAAAGTTTAATTAATTTAATGGATATAATCCTTAATTACAGAAAGGGCTGCACTAAAAATGTACACTCTATAAGTAAAATAACCAGGTTCTTCAGTTTTATTTGTGGATTAAAATGATAGAAATATAGACTTTAATTATTGTTGTTTGTGAGAATAATTTTGCTATGAATAGAATTCTACTTCTATTTTAAATTAGATATAGTTAATATAGCATAATTATTACTTTTAAAAACTTACATTTTAAACAGTGCATTCATTCTGAAGAATAAAGTATTAAATATATAAACATCATCTCCACCATAACAGCAAAATAAAATAACCAATGTTATGAAATTACATAATATTCTCTAACCTGTTTCCATAAAACTCTTAAGATAGGATTCCTTGCTTACCAGTAAATTCTGAAAGGTGAAAAGGAGTAGTAGAAAAATAATTTTTTCCTTATTTTTATTTTTTTAAAGATTTTATTTATTTATTTTTAGACAGAGGGGAAGGGAAGGAGAAAGAGAGCGAGAGAAACATCGATGTGTGGTTGCCTCTCATGTGCCCCCTACTGGGGACCTGGCCTGCAACCCAGGCATGTGGCCTGACGGGGAATGAACCAGCAACCCTTTGGTTCGCAAGCTGCGCTCAATCCACTGAGCTACACCAGCCAGGGCATTTTTTCCCTTATTTTTAAATAGTAAATCTAAGTAGTCATGATTTACTTCCTTCCTTCCTTCCTTCCTTCCTTCCTTCCTTCCTTCCTTCTCTCCATCCTTTGTTTTAAATGCCACATATTAATCACATTTGTATCTGTTCATTAAATAAAACTTCCTGAAAAACTATTAAGTGCTTGATACTATGATTTATGCTAGTTTTAAAACTATGGATAAGAGAGACATGCCCTTTTCCCACAGTTTATAATCCAGTGGAGAATAATAAACAGGTATAGCAATATGAGGCATGTATGATGGTGAAACAGGTACAAAAATGCCATGGAAGCACATGAATGCTATCTATTCCAGGTTTATGGGAATAGGGAAGGATTTTTGAAAAAGTGTCATCCAGGACTTGTCCTAGACAATGAAAAGGAGTTAGACAAACACAGAGAAATGGAAGATAGGGAGTTGGACTGAGATTTCCAAATGGTAGCAAAAGGAAATGTTCATATACAAAGACCTAACTGTTGCTGGAGCCAAAAGTGGTGAGAGAGGAAGCTGAGCAGATAAGCTTTGGGACAGTAAAAGCCACTTGAGGAGTATGTACTGCATCCTGAAGGGAAGAGATGAGATAGAAAATTTTTAGCAGAGGAATGACAAAAAGAGATTTGTATTCATAATATTGATTCCATCTGCAATTCACCAAGGAAAGAAGAAAACCAAAGCACACACTTTCCAAGATAAAAAAATAGAAATAAAAAAAAATAAAAAACCACCCAAACAGAAGGTAGGGTGGGATTGCAGACTGGTACAAGCACTATGGAAAACAGTATGAAATTTTCTCAGAAAACTAAAAATGGATCTACCTTTTGACCCAGCAATCCCACTGCTGCGATTATATCCTAAGAACCTTGAAACACCAGTCCAAAAGAACCTATGCACCCTAATGTTCATAGCAGCACAATTTACAATAGCCGAGTGATGGAAGCAACCTAGGTGCCCATCATTAAATGAATGGATCGAAAAGTTATGGTAAAAAAAAATGGGCAAAGGACTGGAACAGACACTTCTCCAAAGAAGACATACAGAGGATCCAGAGACACATGAAAAGATGCTCAGTATCACTAGCTATCAGAGAGATGCAAATTAAAACCACAATGAGATACCACTTCACACCTGTCAGAATGGCCATCTTAAACAAAGCAACAAACAACAAGTGTTGGAGAGGTTGTGGAGAAAAGGGGACTCCAGTGCACTGTTGGTGGGATTGCAGACTGGTACAACCACTATGGAAAGCAGTATGGAATTTTCTAAGAAAACTAAAACTGGATCTACCTTTTGACCCAGCAATTCCACTGCTAGGATTATATCCTAAGAACCCTCAAACACCAATCCAAAAGAACCTATATACCCCAATGTTCATAGCAGCACAATGTACAATAGCCAAGTGTTAGAAGCAACCCAAGTACCCATCAGTAAATGAGTGGATCAAGAAACTATGGTAAATTTATACAATGGAATTCTATTTAGCAGAAAGAAAGAAGGAGCTTCTACCCTTTGCAACACCATGGATGGAACTGGAGAGCATTATGCTAAGCGAAATAAGCCAGACAGTGAAATACAAATACCATATGATCTCACCTTTAACAGGAACCTAATCAACAAAACAAACAAACAAGCATAATATAACCAAAGGCACTGAAATTGAGAACAGGCTGACAGTCACCAGAGGGGAGAGGGGAGGGAATTTCAGGGGAAAAGGGGAAGGGTTTAGAGCAACAAGTATAAAGGACACATGGACAAAAACTAGAGGGGGTAGAAACGGGAGGGAGGTGGGGAAGGCTGGGGTGGTGGGCTGGGATGGGAGTAAAAGACAGAAAACTGTACAAGAACAGCAATTAAAATAAAAAAATAAAAGTTTCATTGGCTAAAAAGTAGTTACATAGTACACATCTCCCATGTTGTACAGCTCCCAGGGGTGTCATTTGCATTGTGTTTTGTGTGCATGATGCCTACTGGAAGTGTTGACAGTGGCAGCCCTGGCAGGTGGCTTCTATTGCAAGACATGCATAATAGGTGGAATTTGCGACCTATGATCTTTGCTCCCATTGTTCCTCCAATGAATAAAATATTTCAATAAAATATTTCATAAAATGCAAAAAAAGTTATAGTACATTTACACAATGGAATTCTATGCAGCAGAAAGAAAGAAGGAGCTCCTACCCTTCGCAACAGCATGGATGGAACTGGAAAGCATTATGCTGAATGAAATAAGCCAGGAGGTGAAAGACAAATACCATATGATCTCACCTTTAACAGGAATCTAATCAACAAAACAAACAAACAAGCAAAATATAACCAAAGACACTGAAACTGAGAACAGGCTGACAATGACCAGAGGGGAGAGGGGAGGGCATTTCAGGGGAAAAGGGGAAGGGTTTGAAGGAACAAGTATAAAGGGCACATGGACAATAACAAGTTGGGGGGTGGGGGTGGAGACAGGAGGGAGGTGGGGAGGGCTCAGCGGGTTGGGCTGGGATAGGAGTAAAAGACTAAATACTGTGAAGCAGACACTGGCCAGCAGTGTCTGCGTCCTTGTGGATGAATTAAAACATACACACAGACTACCAAATCCGGTGGAGGAATAAGGACAACAGACTTTGGCTTCTCTCAAAAGGAGCCAAAGCGGCAGCCTCTGACTTGACAGTCCTTTATTCTAATAATATCTCCTCACATTCCAAGATGGTTCTTCCCGAGGACTATCCCCTTACAACAAAGGAGCCAATGCCCCTCATTACATCACAGAAGAAGGACATTAGGAAATGAATAGGCAGGCAGTTACACTGGGCCTGCAAGGTACTTGCAGGGTGAGGAAGTTTCAGCAAAAAGCCAGTCCCAAAACAGCCTAAGTACATTGCAAATCTGATTACCCACAAAAGAACCTATCTGTGGGCGTGGGTCCTGTGCATGTCCAAGTGGGAGCTGGGTTCACGCCATGCAGAAGGGTCTGCCATAAAACTGTACTTGCACAACAATTAAAATAAAAAATAAATAATAAATAATACATATATGGGGAAAAAAGCAGAAGGTAAATCCAGAGAATTTCCAAACTTTGGCAGTTTCCTATAAAACTGAATTCAGGCGCCTGTGATGGATAGACGTTTGAAACTTCTTTCAAGGATTCTATTGAGCACACAACAATTTGTAGATCAATATGGGAGTGGGGAGTGGAACATTTATTTTGTGATTGGCTGAAACAAATCTAGCAAGGAGAGCTAAGTGTAAAACTCCGTAAAAAATAAACATGCAAATAATTATGATTTCTTCACATTCTCACTATTATTCACACTGGTAAAAGACAGAATACACTTTTGGAATTTTATGTTTATAGGTTTCACATTAAAATTTCAAAACATGTTTAAAATTCTTTTGAAAATACCTTGTATTATCCTGGACAATTTCTACAGGTGAAAATACACATGACTCAAATAAATAGATTTTAGTATGTCTTATGATTGTATACTAATACTTAGAAATGAAACTTGTTTAGAATTAATTCAGCTTTATAATTGCAATGAAACTTAATACCTGTTAGACTAATAAAAAGTAGAATTCTAAACATTCTTTACGTGTCATTGTTTCACCTAGTTAAATATAAGTAAATGATGTAAATTTTCATATAACTCAAAATACTCCTACTAAAAAAAATCTTACCTTGTATATTACCATTTCCTTTGCATAATTAGGCACAAATATGGTTCTATCTTCTCGGATCCCCACTTTACAGTTTGCAACAATGTGTTCCAAGGGCACGGGTCTTTTGCCAATCCCTTTTAAGACAAAGATATGCTCCATACCATCTATTTTATTTTGTACAATAAGTTTGCCCTGTGACAAAGAAACCAAATTTCAGCTCTTTAGGAGTCACATTTGGATGCCATATAACTACTACTGTCCTATTAATCTTGAATCTGAATAATGAAATGAGTATTCACAGAGACATCAGCCATTTACTCTTCTACTTTATGTACAATACCTCAGCTGAAAGACTAAGATGACTTTCCTGTGAAAATCTCATTATTTCCCTTTACTTTTTCTAAATATAGTGTTTAGATAGGCATTGTGTTACATAGCAAGTGCATGTGTGTTTACATCCTTGTCAAATAAATATGTCTTCAGAAACTAATTTCTGAAATACCAACTTCCTTAATGAATAAAAGCAATAGGAGCAATGATTATATTTTTTATGCATTTTACATAAAAGTAATCTAGATATAAGTAATGGCAGCCAATGGCATTGCAATTTTCAGAACATTTAGCCCTCAAATTAAAACATTTATTAGAGTTTCAAGCAGGGTGAACACAAATGATCAAATTCATGAAACTATAACTTAGCTGAAAAAAGATTTACCATAAATTATACAGGTTAATATAATACATTGTTTTATTGACACACTAATACTAGGTAAATAGTATCAATGAGTTCATACCATAACCTCTTGTTCAAAAACAGGTTTGAATGTGAGAGGGTACTGTAAAGTTTCTCCTGGTCCAACAGATACTTCAGGAGGTCCATCAAACGTTTCTCCTTCTATAGTCACACGATATTTGCATTCCTTTTTAGTTTCGTTAGTCTAAAAAGCATGAGAAAGGTAGATAAACATCAGAGAGATAATATTTATGAAGTTGAATTACATATTAATTCTTGGTGCTTTTCATAAAATAATATATTGTATTTTTGAGTCTATCCCTTAAGAATCACCATTTGAAAGTCATATTTGTTAAGAACAACTATCAAAAATGTGAATATGAGGCACAAGAATGACTATATACTTGTTCACTGACATACAGGAGCCTTGCCTAACAGGTTAATCCATGGGTTATTCATATCTAAAGAAATATTCCCTGGTTGGACTTATTTTATTAAGGGTTTAAATGATAAAAGGGTCTTGGAGGTTACACATTTCACTCCTAATAATTGGCCACAAAAAAATGTTCTAACTGGTAGATTGCTTGCATAGCAAAGGTTACTTATGTCATCAGAGCGAAGTTTTGTGCTTTGAGCAGACTTCTGTTATATCTTTAATATTTAAACAAACAAAAGACAATTTATCGGTCAAAAATTCAAAATTCCTTATAATTATATTACCTTCTTCTATGCTATATGATCACTTCGAGTGATAGGTAGCCAAGCTACAGCCAATCATTGTTCTTAGTGCCCATAAACCCATTTTAATAAGGTCAAGATCACAACTGAATTTGGGGCAGAGTGATCGGAGAGTCCATTACTCTGCTTGGTGGAGCCAGGAGGCATAGCTTTTGAGTGGGAATTTGATGATAATTTAAGGAAGTTAAAGTTAATTTTTTTACACAAAGAGCTCCCCTTAATTCTTTTTACACAAAGTGATTAATCAGGGGAGTAACACAATGACATTTATATTCAGGAATAAAACTCTAACTTCAATGTAGAGAAACAAACAGGAATCGATAGTGCATTTAGAAATCAATAGCCCTGGCTGGTGTAGCTCAGTGGATTGAGCACAGGCCTGCAAACCAAAGGGTTGCAGGTTCGATACCCAGTCAGGGCACATGCATGGGTGGCGGGCCAGTTCCCTGCAGGGGATGCATGAGAGGCAACCACACATTGATATTTCTCTCCCTCTCTCCTTCCCTTCCCCTCTAAAGATAAAATAAATAAAATCTTTAAGGAAAAGGAAATCAGTAATAGTTCAAGATGAGAGTTTGGAAGACTTTTTTTTTAAAGATTTTTATTTATGTATTTATTTTTTTAGAGAGAGGAAGAAAGGGAGAAAGAGAGAGAGAAACATCAATGTGTGGTTGCCTCTCACGTGGCCCCCACTGGGGACCTGGCCCACAACCCAGGCATGTGCCCTGACTGGGTATCGAACCTGCAACCCTTTGGTTCGCAGCCCATGCTCAATCCACTGAGCTATGCCAGCCAGAGCTGGAAGACTTTAATTGAGATGGTGGCAGAGAGAATGAAGAAAAATGCAAAAAAAAAAAAAAAAAATGTTTGTACTTACTATCGGAATTTTCTGGGTAAGGGCTTGAAATGTGGGTGTTTCAAATTTAATTCCAGCAGCTGGATACTCATCAGCCACCACACCTTCAACGTAATACAGACGCACATCATAGTTTGACACCAACAAAATTTGGCAAGGGTAGCGCCCCGGAGGTATAGGAGTAAATCGTAAAGAAACCACAAAAGATCCATCTGGAACTATGAAAATAATTTTAAAATAGTTGAATTAATTTAAATGGCATGCATCCTAAAAGTTATTTGGAGTAAAGTAATACTTAATATTATTGTATTTGATTGTATAATCTAGAAGAGACTAGTTTATGACAAGGTAACACACAACCCCTAAATCTTCATGGCATAATAAGCAACTTTATTTGTCAACAACAGATAGGTCATTCATAGGTCAGAGGAGGGTCTGCTCCATAAAGTCACTCAGGAACCCATGCTCTGAAAGATGTATCATCAGAAATACCTCTCCTCCTTCCCCATCAGGTCAGGGGAAGAGGAGTGGCTATGAGTTTGTTCATGGACTGGCTTTTCAATGCTCAGCCCCAAAGTATCACAAATTACATTTAGTTTGCCAGAATCAGTCACATGGCTCTATCCAACCAAATGGGGACTAAGAAATAAGACAGATAAATGGAATATTTGGTAAGCATTACTGTTTCCCAGATTTTCATGACTTATGGGTTCTCTGTCCCATAATAATCAAAATAATTTGCAACTTGACCAACAGATGGAAATAATTTTTCTTAGTTAATAAGAAAAATGGGGACTAAGAAATAAGACAGATAAATGGAATATTTGGTAAGCATTACTGTTTCCCAGATTTCCATGACTTATGGGTGCTCTGTCCCATAATAATCAAAATAATTTGCAACTTGACCAACAGATGGAAATAATTTTTCTTAGTTAATAATCAAGGGAAGCACATAGAGCTATGTCTAATTAATATTCCTCATATCACCTTGTTATGCCATTTACCTTAAGTTAATTGCTAATATCATTTCTTATGATAGGTATGCTATCTATGCTGGTCCTTTTCTTCCCAGCAATACAACTTTTTCTCAGAAGATCCACATTTTCTTATTCTCCATAAAATGAAAAAGCCATTATAAAAACCTCTCAACTCTAAAGTAGGATGCAGTATAAGAATATAACAGAAATTTCACCTAATGCCAAAGTATTTAAGTAGTACATGAAAAACAAGTGATAAAAAATATTTAGAAGCCTAATTCTGCAAAGAAGTTCTCTCAAACCAAGAAAATGAATCAAGCTTATCAACCAATGGACCAGACAGATATTATGACATTAATTGGTTATAATTTCAATTGACCCACATTTAATAACACAAATGTTAAAAATGGCAAAGTTGTTTCCAAACACACTGAAGTTTGTACACCAAGAAAAGCAGCCCCTCCTGCAAGAACAATAACTGCTTTAAATCATTTTTCAAATAAATTGAAGGTCTGTATGTGTATTATAAATTACATGTGATATGCTATATATTATAAAATATATTAATTATGTATTATATGGCATGTATTGCATGCTGTATATTGCTGTATATCATGTATTGTATGCTACATACTGTATATTCAAACATACTGTTAATGGATCACAGATGTAATATATGAAATCTATATTACATCTAACCAAATTCCAAGATTCTCAGCTGGTCTAAGGAAGAGACAAAGTCTGTCAGAGTGTTACTTTTATTACATCCTTTTCAAGTACAAATCAAACTTTAGAGTAAGATTTCCTCTTGTCCAAAGGACTCCAGGCACACTTTATCATCTGTTATACACTGATTACTTCCCTTCTGAAAGAAATGTTTGCGTTGTGGCAACATCATTAGAATAAACCTGGTGAGATGATGATTTGATAAAAATCTGTTGCTTCATTAACAGAAATAATGAAACCCCATTTTTGTCTTGCATAAAGAGATCGAAATGAAAATTCTTAGATTAATTTAAAGAAAATTAAACTGCTTAGAAAAGGAAATTTAAGCAATTCAACAATAATTATTATTTTCACCAAAAATAAAGAATAACTAACCATTTAATAGTCAACAATAATTGAAATGCACAAGTTCAAGTGTAAAGCATTTAGTTAAAAGCTTTGTGTTACACACTGTTCCATTTTTCCTAAACATATTCCTTTCCTAATGATATTGAGTCAAAAGTGAAAGCCAAGTTCATTCTTTTTTTTTTAAATTTACCAATTCTATTTTATTTCTGTAATTTTCCTTGATATTTCAAACATTTTACCTTGGTACATTTGGATGCAGTGAGTTTTTGGTATGTGAAATTTGTTGACAGGAGATTCTCAAATGCACATTTTCCAACTCATGAAATGTTCATGAGCAAAGACCCTAAGGAATGCACAGTGCCAGCCCCTCTGCCTTACAAGTCCAAAACCAAATCCACCATATTGTGGGATACGGAGGAAAGATGGTTCTATTTATGGAGATATATTGATAAAAACAGTATTTGTTTCTTTTTCTTAAACATACGAAAAAAGTTAATTGATTCATGTCAGAAACATAAGTAGGAATACGATCATATATTACTAACAAGAAGTTGCTTCTAGATGAAGGTGTGCCTCAGCTAGTATCCACATTTCCGTGGATGTAAAATAGTAAAGGTGAAAATTATATTGATTTGTAGAAATGTGGGAATTTTACTGG
Organism: Anoura caudifer; assembly: GCA_004027475.1. Taxonomy (NCBI): domain Eukaryota; kingdom Metazoa; phylum Chordata; class Mammalia; order Chiroptera; family Phyllostomidae; genus Anoura; species Anoura caudifer. Next base: position 125,909 of record PVKU01003546.1, on the reverse strand, counting down.
CCATATGGTGCCACCATACTATTACTCTCTAAGGAATATGTTTTCTCAAAGTCCTTTCCAATTCTGCACTGTAACAGATGCTATCTGTGTCCTGCCATGTCCTCTTTCATTTAAATCTTCCCAGTAGGTCAATAACTTTATGGAAAACTGTGACATTCTTCTTGAGGTTTTACTGTAGTCACAGGAGGGAGCTCACATGTATCAGGCCAGAAGTGACAATTAATGCCTACAACTGCAGTCCTCAACAAATAATGTATCATATTGGTGAAAAAATTACCCACCTTCTTTGTCTTTTGGTTAGAATAACGCTGGGGTGAATTCTCCAATAACTCCTAGAGATCCCCGGTGAAATTGAAACCAAATAGCTCACATTAGCAACTATTCATTTACACTCTCTGAATTGGCTGCATCTCTTTGCTGTCTTTTACTTTCTCACACTCCCCACCTACGGTTCCTGGGATCACTTCTGAAACTACCGATCTTGAGACCTGGTCTTGGGGACTGGGGTTCCCCAACCCAACACACATCTGTACAGACAGGAAAGAGAGCTTCCTGTCCTGGGCTCTGAATCTTCTCTGACATTGTCCCTCTACATGTGCAAGGAGTACATAAACCCAAGGGGACAGGCCTACATGGAACCCAGCCCCAGACACATTCCAAGTTCATGGGATGCTGTAATTCACAATTCAAAGTACTTTGATCCCATCTCCAGTGCTTGCACAGGACTTTTCCCAATGTCAGCTGTCCCACTGTGAAACTCCCAGGATTGAAGAGTAACTAAGAGGTGGCTATTAAGGGGAAGATGTGGACCAAGAGTAGTTATACAAGCTGAGGTACCCACACATTTGTACACAAGAGCCTTTACGGCACATGTCAGAGTTGAAAAAAGGAAGAAAACAGAATGAGCACCAGGCCAGGGTCCTGCTAGTTTGTGCTGTCGTATTCTAGCGCAAAACTTTGAGGAGGCCAAGAATTCTAAATTCAAACTTGGCTCTTTCAGGTTTGTGTAAGGTAATATTTGTCAGTGTGAAATAATAGAATATATTCTATTTAACACTTTGTTAGTTTGATTTATTACTTTTAAAATTTAGACATGTGGTATGTGGGCTTTCATATATGCTTTTGACCTGGGCATTACAAATATTAAAGACACTCTGGACCTGTCCCTTCCATCCCTACTCTCCTCAGATGTGCTCACCTGGGGCCTTTCCTTTATAGGTGATCCTGGTAACTGCGACAGTTGTAAGGATTCAATAATTAAAAATAACCAAATACAGTGGTACAATGGTACCCATTGTTAATTTGTTCCAGAACTCATGATGAGTGGTGAAACTGATGAGTACTGAACAACAAAACATTTTGTCTTGAGGGGTGGAGGTGTTGACTCATACAAGTTCTAGCAAGTGTGATGAGCCCTGAGCAAGTGCCTAGCGTTGAAACATTTTTTCTCATCAAAATGTGACAATTACAGGGTTTGACAAGTTCTGAAGCTGATGAGTACCGAGGTATGACTGTATTATCTAAATTTATCAGATTACAGTTACTAAGGAAAATAAAGGAACATAAGAGAGAATCTCTCTAATGAAAGAATACTTAATTTAACATAACATTAGCTAGAAGTCAGTGTGACCTATAGTTTTTGAAACAACTCTTAAAAACATGCTATATCCAGATCCTAGAATAGGTTATGGTTGTAACAATAAAAATCAATACCACCATTTTTGTCAGCTATCCTTGCATAACAAACTACACCAAAATCTATTGTTTAAAGAAAGAGCAATTTATTTGCTCATGATGCTGTGGCCTCACCTCATTTCGGAAAGCTTATCTGGTTCATGTGGTATTGGAAGGACTCACTCATGAATTGGGACATCATCTGCAAATTCTGTCCATAAACTCTAACATTTTATGAGATGAGCCTACTATTTTTCATATGCAGAAGAATTACTGGGAGCAAAAGAAGGGGGACTCTAATATACAAATGGTTATCAAATATCTGCTTCCTGCACACTCCTTAATAATCCATTGGCCAAAGCAAGTCACACAGCTGAAACCAGGGTCAGCAAAGGAGGAAAGACTACAAAAAACATGCATACAGGCAGATATAATCCACTTGGGCTTTTACTGAAACAATCTACCTCTTAACTACAAAGGAAGACACATGTATAAAACAGTGGGGTGAATGAAGCAATCAATTGAGAGTTTAAAATCCTGTTTTCTAGTTTAAGTTCCTCTCCTGAGCCTTGTGACCTTGGGTAAAGAACTCAGACATTTTTAGAGAGAAAGGAAGGGGAGGAGAAAGAGAGGGAGAGAAATATCTATGTGAAAGAGAAACATCAATCAGTTGCCTGTCATACATGTCCCAATCCACAATCCAGGATTGTGCCCTGACTAGGAATGGATTAGATGACCTTTAGCTCTGTGGGACAACGCCCAACCAACGGAGCCACACCATTCAGGACTAGACTTTTCTTTTTTCCACAACTCAATTTCTTAATCTGTAAAAAAATCAAAGAGTGAGATTTAATCAGTAGCTTTCAAGCATTTTACTTTTTGGTTTGGAGGTCTTGCGTATGAACGATACCTAAGACAGAATCTCAACATATGAAACTAATTGACATAGAGTTGATCTGGTTGAAGTAGGATGAGAAGCTGGAAGCTCCAATTCAAATCCACAACCCCAGTGTAGCCAAATCAAAGTATTTTAAAAGAATGCTAAGGCTTTATAGAATACAATTTGATGAATTTAGCTCTTAAATTTCTTTCTGCCTCAGAAATGTGGAAGAGACTAAATATATATAGTGAATTGATCACTAACTTCTATAGTTAATTATTTAAGTGTATTACTGGCAAACAATGGTTAGAAGCTCTTAATTCAGAAGATGAGGTATTAAGAGAGTGAACAGCTATATTTATATGAATTCATTTATACAAATGAATTTATAATAAATATTTATTTGTTCCAAATTCATGTATGAGTAATTGGATTTTCAGAGACTTTATTAGCCTATTTGCTAATCCTCCTTTCCATCTGCTACTGCCAGGTTTTAGACTAGATTTGTTTTTCTATTCTACAAGTAAAAAGACAAACACATACCAGTTGGAATTTTACCCATTTCAGTTCCTTTACTGTGTTCTTATCAGCACATCTGCCTCACAAATACTCTGATAGAGTGATAGATTCTTTGTGTACTCACTGCTCATTACTTTCTTCATGTAGTATCAAAAACATGAAGTGTGCCATAGATTTCATATTTATTTATTAATTTTTAAATTTTATTTTAATTGTTGTTCATATACAGTTCTCTGTCTTTTACTCCTATTCCCAGCCCACTCCCCACCTCCCTCCCATTTATTTATTTATTTATTACCATTTTGGGCAGACATAGATTTCATATTTAAAAAAAGTATTCATGACAGCATGGATGGGACTGGAGAGCATTATGCTAAGTGAAATAAGCCAGGCGTTGAAAGACAAAGACCATATGATCTCACCTATAAGTGCAACCTAATCAACAAAACAAACAAGCAAGCAAAATAGATCCAGAGACATGGAAATAAAGAACAAACTGACAGTGACCAGAGAACAGGGGGAGGGGGATAATGGGGGAAAGAAAGGGAAGGGTTGTCAAGGAACATGTACAAAGGACCCATGGACAAAGCCAAAGGCCAGGGGTGAGGAATGAATGTGGAAGGTGAAGGGTAGATAGAGAAGGGGAGAGTAATGGGGGAAAATGGGGAACCACTGTAATTGAACAACAATAAAAAAAGGAACAGTAAAAAAATTCAGCAATTACAAATATTAGTGCGTGTTTGATTTATTTTGTAAAATGTTTTCACTAGTAGAAGTATAGTATAACATCATCTATTCAAGAAAACCATTTTCTGAAATGGTTTAGCTGCTTATATTGTCAAATTTATTATACTACTCAATAAAATAACAATAATTTAAAGTGATAAAGACCCATACTAATTATGGACAAGTTCCATTTTTGAAATATTGGTTAAAATGGGCTTTATCACTTCAAAAGAGGCTGAACTACTTTGCTTTTCCAGCACCAGGAAGATCTAAAATCATATACCACTGAAGGGTGAAAAGAGAGAAAAAGCCTGGGAAAGGGATAAAGAAAAAAACGAGGAAGGGGGATAAAAATAAGGGAGGGAAGTAGGAATCGAGGAAGGAAAAGGAGAGCTTGGGAGCTGTTAACAGAAAGGCATGTGACCTTTTTTCTCTGACCAGGCTCGCCCCATGACGTTTCTAATTATCTGCAAGCAGAAAAGGTTGCTCTGTGGTCCCCTGTCAGGTTTTGCTGAAAGGCAATTCCTGTATATCCTCACAGGTCCCCAAAAGCACGGGAGAAAGGCCACAGAAAGGCACCAAAGTACTAAAGTAAGCAAAGGGCAAGAATTGTGCGCTGTTTTCCCAGCACAGCGAAGTTAAGCTTAAAAGATGGAGGAAAACCTAACCTTATTGTGTTGATCAGGTCTAGTAGGGCCTTACTAATCACATTCTGTCTGCTGGATCTCTCAATTATTGAGAGATGTATAATAAAATATGCCACTCTAATTGTGAATATCTCTATTTTTCCTTCCATATTTGCCAATTTTGCATTATACCTTTTAAAATTATGTGGTCAGGTGAAAAAAAGTTTGAAATTTTCCTGTACATTGGATTCTTTCTTTTTGGATTACATAATACATTTACTTGCCTTGAAGTCTATTTATTCAAATATTAATATATTTATGTAAGCTATTTTTTGATTTGTAAATACTTATTGTAGGTTTTTGGATATCTTACCAGGTAATTTTGTAAGCAGTAAAAAAGCAAAACCGCATTTCACTTTTCATTGTGAAAATATCAACTTTTATAGTTTAGTTGGTTTATATTTATCTTGAGTAATGATATATTTGTGTTTAATATCTCTTTACTATATCCTTTTTTATAGTTACTCTGTTTTTTAAAATTCTATTTGGCTTATCAAGTTTTCCTTATTTCCTTTTATGCATTTTACTGGTTTAGAAATTATACATTCTTTTTCTATATTTTTTAGTTTTCCCAAATTTTCAGCATTCATATTTTACATAAAATGTCTTAAAATAGTTCAGAACTGGTCTCTCCAAATATGAGAATCTTACATGCCTATAATAGCAATAACCCACTCCTTCTAAAATTAATATTACTGTCTTGTGGTTGAATTTTCTTTGTTTTTATACTTCCTGAATTATTTGTTAATATTATTTCCATAGCCAATGCTGGTTGAACTTTATGCACATTTACCCATTATTATATTAATCACTGCTCTTGGATCCCAATTCTTTCTTCCGAATTCAATTTCCTTCACCCATAAGTAGATCCTCCATTTGTTTTATTTGGCAAAAATCTGTGAATTTCAAATCATCTCAATTTCACTGTTGGATTGAAAATATTTTCATTTGAACTTCACTCTTGAGTGATAATTTACTGGGATTTAAAATTCTACAGTGACAGTTAATTTGCTTCAGCACTATGCTTTAAGTATAATTCTCATTCCCTTGAAAATGTCTTTTTTTCTTATTGTTTTTCACAATCTCTTGTCTTTGTCATTCTATTGTTATACAATTGCCCATTTAGGTGTCACTCTTTTATCCTCTGGCATTATCTTCTGGGATGTTAAGGAACATGTATAAAGGACACAAGGGTAAAGCCAAAGCCAGGTAGGATACAGGGTGGGAGGTGGGGATGGCTGGGGTGGGGGGAAGTGGAGGAGGGAAAATGGAGACAACTGTACTTGAACAACAATTAAAAATAAATAAAAAAAAAATAAAACTGCTTCTGCCCTCTCGCTTGCTCCTATAAATAGCAGAGGGTTATCTTTCCTAGGTGGTCACCTGTACAGAGTCCTATTCTCCTTTAACTTTGCAATAATTTCTTAGATCTAAATGTGAAGGTAGCTCAATGCACATACACGTGGGTCAACTTCCTGTATGGAAAATATATCCATTCATTAGGCAGGATATCTTCTGACATCCACTAGCAGTTTTCAAATAATGTAGGGGAACATTTACAGTTTAGAAAATTTCATTAACTTCTTGTTAATGAATAAACTCTACTCCCACCAAAAATAGCGTGCACCACAAAAACCTGGGACTCTTCCCATCTCTGCCACCAGCACCAGATCCCACACAGCCTTGACAGAAAGATGTCCCTTCACGTTTTTCCCTCCAGTTATAGTCACTTGAAGTCCAGGGGGGTTGTCTTTTCAAGAGGGATGCAAACAAACAAGTAGTAATAAAGGGCCACCTTGGAACTTAGTTCATGTATATTCATTAGAAAATGAAAATTTTAAAACCTCCACTGTGTGACGGCAATGAGGAGGCATCTGCCTAGTTTTCTGGTAAGTGTAGATAATAAATTTCTGAGAACAAGGCAGATCATGGGACTAAACTATTTGCTCTTTATAGCAAAATTATGTTTTAATTGAGTGTGAGCCAGCAGAGGACATTCATTGTGTTTTCCAGTTAGGCCACAACAACTCAGTAATTATTGGTAATTCCTCATAAGATTTATATAAATGGGTGGCTGTTTATCTTTTCTTTCCATTGCTATTGAACTTTTGAATTTTTATGTCTTCATGAATTATTTAATGGAAAATTAACAGAGGGTATATCATGGAGTAGTAGATTGACCGTATTTTTAACTAAAAAGTTTTCATTTTCATATAATTTTTAAAAAGATAAAATTTCCAAAAGAAAAGAACTAAGATTTCACTTTCTAATTAACCCTTCCATGGGGAAGGAAGCAAGGGATTGCTGAAAGCAAATTAACTTTGTGCCTTTGCATTTTTAAGTCTGAATACCATAAACTTTCTCTAACTGTCTTGTATTAAGAATAAAATGTTTTAAAGAGAGTTGATTTTTAAGGTCGTATAGATTGATTTACTAAGTGTGCAAATTAGCGTGAATGAGCAGTTAGCAAGCCACTGAAGAGCACATTCTCTAGGACATAAACTAGGGGGAAAGGCCTCTACAATTTTTGATTAAACACTTCCTTAAATATATTGTTGCCTAGCATATGTTCACCTTTGAAGACCTATAGAGAGAATAAGATACTGTTTAAAATTTAAGAGCTCACCTTTTCTTTTTTTTTTTGACAGGTTCTATGTCCATAGATATAAAACAATAAAGGTAAAGTAAGATATTTATCTAACTAAAATATATTAAAATTATGAGTATAAAGAATATATACAAGTCTTGGATATTTCAGATATATTGTCTAGGTGAAAGCAGATTATTTGACTTACAGTATATTTTCTTTGATAATATAGGACACAGTCATGTCTCATTACTGCAAGGTGCAGCATAGAAGGAACCTTGGAACTGGCAAAACCAAAAACCAAAAACCAAAAAACCCTCAAATGTTAGGACAGGACACACACTGGCAACTGAGCAAGCTGCGATCTCAGACTGTGGGGGGACACGCAGTGGAGGGCAGCCTGATCAGAAAGACGTATCAGTCCAACAACAGTCATGACTTTGATTTTCAAAAGTCAGAAGTCAAATTCTAATCAGGTACCTGGACTGGAGAAAAGGGGAACTAGGTCAGGCTTATGTCAGATGCCAATGCCACAGTCAAGAAAAGTCCCAGGATCCTGCGTCCAGGGGCGAGATTCTTGTCGGAGGGACCTCGGATTGTCTACCACAAGCTGGATGACAAGAAGAGCCTACCAGAACCCAGGGGGGCAGTCTGGCCACAGCCAGCTTGGGGTTTAAGAAATCAAATAGAATCCTATGCCTATACTGGACCACATAGGACAGAGGGAAATGCCAACAAGGTAGAGCAGGCAGCATACAAATGAGGAGCCAACACTGTCAGATTTCACACTGGCATGGTGCTCATGAGAGGGCAAGGATGACACAGGAGAGTGGCGGTCAACCTGGAAGGATTCGTAGATCCCAGGTCTGCACTGAGAACTGGTACAGGGCCTGGGATGAGGCATGTCAACACAGAGGGTAGGCGTAAGGGAAAGAAACTGAATGTTGACTATCTTGAAAGCTGCTGACAATGTCACTACTAGAATTCTTTAAAATATTAATATTCAGACAACACTGCTGTATGGGATACACTGTATGTGGTTCGCGAGATTCCCTTGGCTCCACCACCTCCAGCAACCTCAACTGCTTGTCCTACCCTCCATGTTCCTCCCTGCCTGAGAATGGCCAGTAACTTCCTGAAGAACTAATGGAGCCAACCCCTTAGCTGCTGCACTACAGACAGAGAATTTCTGGCTCCTCTTGCCAAGGTAGAGCATGGAAGTTGGCATCCCATGGGGCCAGGGAATGATACTTTGGAGCCTAGGACCATTAACTCTCCTGGAGTAAAATGCGGCAAACAAGAACAAGAGACAGGAGGTGAACACACAGATAAAATTCTTTTCCTTCCTCTCCCACAGTGATTGCTCAGGGGGCTTTTTATTCAAATAGCTTTTCAAAAATGACACCTGCTAAAGGACCTGTGGCAGCATGTGGCATTCATGGGGGTGAGTAGTAGACAATGAAGCAGCAGCTCATGCATGACTCGTTGCTTTGCTTCCCTTTGTCCACTTCCTTGTTTATCTTTTTTTCTCACTCTCATTGCCTTGGATCTGCAGTACCTCCTGAGTAAAGCGCTACTACTGCCTTCTATTCTCAGGCTTCATTTTTTAGGACACTCAAACTATGATAATTACAAACCTAAGAATAAAGGACAGCATGATGGTTTTCTGCAGCATAGCATAATGCAAACAACAGTAGACAAACTATTTAGTAAACTTTAGTGTTTACTCAGGAAACTTGATATGTACTCTTCCTGTGGCCTCCTGAAGGGACTTAAATTTTCTGGGCCTGACTTTCTCCCGTTGTAAAATGGAGACATAAAGTGGTGGCTTTATGCTGGGCAATGATGCTTTCCCAGACTCTTAATATGTGGATTAATGACAGCAGTCACCTGGAGGGAACTTTTACAGGTTCCTCAATCTCTTCCGACCTGGGATGATGCAGCAGGCCTAGAGCAGAACTAGAGTCTGTACTTTGTCAAAGCTACCCAGCTGCTGCTGGAGCACACACAGCCAGGGTTAGCAAACCCTGGCAATGTGGAAAGAGCCCAGGCTTTCAACTCTCTATTTCTGAAACCGCTTTCATTTGTAAATGTCTGAAACCTCACTCAAACAAGCAGAAGCCCCAGATGTAATTCACTGATGTAATAATCGGCAGGTACAAAGGGAACGGTCGCCTTTACAATGACAGCATCTAGAAATCATGAAATGAAATCATGAAGATTTCTTTCTTTCTCAGCTTTTTGACTTAGCTCTTCTCGGTGCTGACCTCATTCTTGGAGACTCTTCTTGTTTACCCTTGCCTATCCTACCTGGCAGGAAAGAAAAAAAAAGCCATCCTTTTCCCAAAATGCCAGCAAAACTGCCAAGTCTCACTCTTCCTGAATCAACTGTGGTCAACTCAAGCCCTGAAACGATTTCTGTAACCAGGTGAATAAACACCTAGATGGTCTGAAAGATTAAGCAGTCAAGCACTTAGCAGTCGGACTTGAAGATCAGGATTATTATGAGTCCAATACTATTACTTCCACTAGACTATAAACTTCCTGAGGACAAGAACTTAATCTGATTGCTTCATTCATTTGAATCCTTTAAAAACAAATCTGAATGAATGAAACCCTTTTAGTCTTCAATAAAAGATAAAATATAGTTTCTAGCAAATATGTTTTAATGAGCAACAAAACATATGAAGAATGGAAGAAGCACAAATATTACATTTAAACCAGTAATTTTTAGGACAAATAATTGAATGAAATGCAATACAGCTTAGATATGAATACAGAGTATCAACTAAATTATTCTTATATGTGAGATCCCATGTAGTATGACCAGAAAAGTCAATCCAAGCTATCATCCTTCACAGAAAATTTTTCCTAACTTTTCCAGTAAGCATTTCTAATTCTTTCTCTCTATATTTAGATTTGACAGAGTTACACAATTCCAGGTCAATTATTCTGGTAAAGATTTACATAACATTCATCTCAAAAATCACAATGTTAATTGCAAGTCTAAAATCTGTTTTTCTGAGAAGTACCAAAGTTGTTGGCTAGAAATGAAATGGGAAGAACAACATGACATTTCTAAAAGGGATTTCAGACAGAAGGGACAAACTCCGTGTTTCCGTCAGGTCATAACCCCCACCGGTTGGGGGAAAGAAGAAGTGAAGAAGAGTTATCCTGAAATGGAAAGAGAGGGGAGTTATCCTGAAATGGAAAGAGAGGGGAGTGACAGTTGTCCCAGCTCGATCATTCAGCCACCATGGAGTCTGCTTGGGCTGAGGCCAGATCACAAGAGCATGTTACTCAATGTTCCAACTCAGGCAAGGGATCTGTGAGCAGTGACGTATCACTGTCAATTGAGGAGAATCCTTTGATCAATTGGACTGGAACATGCACTGAGATGTGTGATTGGGGAAGGAGGGCAGAGGATTCAGTTACTTCCCAAAAACACATTCTCCAAAGCTGATTCATATCAATCACTGAGATTAGGATACAAGCATTACCGAAAGCTCAGTAATCAATAAAATCCATCAGTGGTCAGACCTTGAAATTTGTAGATAAGGTATTCATGGTTTATATTTTAAGTGCCTGCTCACCTACCAACCACTGAAACTAACATTATTCCTCTTTTCACTCCATCACCAGATCTCCCTTTCCAAATATTACATCCAGATACGCTTCTGCACGAAATCCAATGGTGAGGTGCAATTGGGGCAGCCCTCCAGTATCAGGAAGCACCTCTCTGAGGAAAGACAGGATTATTATTTCCTTTCACAAGAACTGTCATCACAGCCCTGGCCTGGTAGCTAAGGTGGTTAGAGTGTCGTCCCAATACACTAAGGTTGTGGGTTCAATCCCCTGGTCAAGGCATGTGTAAGAATCAACCAATGAGTGCACAAATAAGTGGAACAACAATCTCTCTCTCTCTCTCTCTCAAATTCAATAAAATTAAAAATGAACTAATATCACAGCATCTGTTAGGATACTTTTCTTATTAAAATACAAAAGACAAAAATCAAAATGTTTTAAGAACAAAAGAGAAAATAAAAATTCTCTAACATTCTAATTTTAATGGTGAAATAAAGAAACTTACCAATGTATAGATGGTAAATAATCATAGACTTATGCTGAAAAAAGCTGAATTCAAATATTTTCATTGTGTTTTATTACACCTATGTGTAATATTACAACAGAATATGCTACTAGTTAACATCCATGCATTCAAAGGAATATTACAATTGCCCACAGACTTAAAAACAAAATTCTACTTGATGCTACTTTTCTACTGATTTTTATTTTTAAAAAATGAAATTAAGTTTTATACTCTGTTTAACAAAAAAAATATAATGACATAGCAGTGACAAATAAGATCAGATTTTTAAACTGTATAATCACAATTAATTTACCTAATTACTTTCAAGGATTTCTAAGTTTCAGTATACTAAAGGTCTGTGCATTAAATTTAAGTAAAATCCGTTTTGAACTCCCATGCACAAAAATACAGAATGTATTCATAAAATAAACATGCACCTTTATTTTTCTGAAAAATAAATAGCATGTATTATACTACAACCTTCAAGTATTAGAAGAAAAAGTGATCAAACAGGGGAAGAAGACCATGTGATTATTTTAATCATATATTATGTGGGTAGAAACAGATGATTTAAAATATAAATGGCTGAGAGTTATGAACAAAGCTGATAATTCTACACATCTAACACGTCAACCTAGTCACTAATAATTGGTAGACCATTTGAAGTTAAAAACCAGAGCCGAACCCTGGTTACTGAAATAACATTACTAAAGTCAAAATTTGGGTTAAGTTCTCATGTGGCTAGTCTTAGTCTTCTATCTTACAACCTCTTTTACTACATCTAACTAGCTAGTTATCAAAATAGTAATAACCTGAGTCACAAGATGCAATGAAAGAATGAGCCACAGAAGTGTGGGAACCGATACTAAATGCCATGCAAAGCATAAGGCACAAGATGGCTAGCAAACACTAGGAACAATTTTGCATTGTCAAATTTCTAAAACACAAGGACGTTTTTTATTGGGTTCACTGCTCTATCTCTGGGGTCTAAACACTGCCTGCACACACTAGGCTCTCAATAAATATGTGTTGAACAAAGTATCCTATCATCTGGCATCCTAATCAAAGGGGCTGAAGATATATGTTGAAGATAGAACTCTGTCACTACTTAATTCTAGTTCATTTGATTAACCCCTCTGTGTTTCAATTTCCTCATCTATAAAATGTGGAATCTGAAAAAAATCAGTGGCTTTCAAACTGTATTCATGAGAGCCCCAGCTTACAAGAATATGCTTTGTGAGCCACTGTGAGAAATACAGTAGGAGGTGGAGAAGGGTGAGCAGACAGAGTTCTGGAGCATCTTCTCTAGTTTTGAAGAGAAAGCTTTACATTTATCTAATTTATATATTGTATGTTTCATAATATATCAACCTGCATCCCAAACATCTATTGTTATTGGTAATACACTCAACGGGTTAAAACAACAACAAATAAAACCTTGGGAATTTAGAAAATGCTTTAAGATCTCACATATGAGAGGAATTTAATGAACAACAAAAAAACCCTAACAAGCAAAATGGAACACGTGATATGAAAACAAGGACCGGACTGACAGGGACCAGAGGAGACGGGGGAGGGGGATAAGGAAGCAAAGAAGGGGAAGGGCCTAGTCAAAGAATACGTATGAATGATCAATGGACATGGACAGCAGGCTGGGAACTGACTGTGGGGGTGGGGGATGGGCTGGGCAGAGGAGGGTAAAGGGGAAAAACTGGCACAACTACAATAGAATAACAATTTTTAAAAAAGAAAATGAATAAAAAAAGTTATAGGATTCAGCAAAAGCAGTGCTTAAGGGAAATTTATAGCTATAAATGCCTACAACAATAAAAGAAGAAAATCTGAACTCAATAACCTAATCAATAAACCTTCTACTTTAAGATATGGGAAAAGAAGAGCAGCCTAAACTTTTTGAAGAAAGTGGAATGAAAAAACAATAAAGACTGAAGGAGAAATTAATGAAACAGACAAGAGAAAACAATACTAGAGAATATGACTGAAACCAAAAGCTACTTCCTTGGAAAGATAACAAAAATTATCTTTGAACAATAACAAAATTAACAAAACTAGCTAAATGGACCAAAAAAAGGTAGAAAATATTGAAATTATTAGACTCACAAATGAAAGCAGAGGCATTACTTCTGCCTGACAGAAATAAAATGGAATATGAAAGAATGCTATAAACAATCTTATGTCGAAAATTAGAGAACTTAAATGGCACAAACTAGAAATAGATGGGAACTCCTCAACAAGGCATCTATGAAAAACCTACAGCTATCACAACACTTAATGACTGAAAACTGAATATTTTCTCCCTAAGTTCAGGAAAAAGACAAGGATGTCCCCTCATCACTTCTATTTAACATTATACTAAAGGTATTAACTTGATCAATTGGGCAAGAAAAAGAAATAAAAACAATTTATTTCTGAAGGGAAGATGTAAGACCATCTCTAGATGTGTATGACATTATCCTGTATATAGAAAATCCTAAAGAATCCAGTAAAACATATTAGAATTAAAACATCAGTTCAGCAAGGTTGAATAATTTCAGTATTCTAATCAATTTCATTTCTATACACTTATAATAAATAAATAAGAACAAATAAGAAATTAAGAACACATTGTCATTTACAGTACTATCAAAAAGAATGGAAATATTTAGTAATATATTTAACAAAAGATGCAAAACTTACACTCCTAAAACTACAAAATTGTAAAAAATTAAGGAATATCTTTAAAAAATGAAATATTTCATGGTCATGAATCAGAAGGCTTGACATGATTAATATGACTCTCCCCCCCAAACTGATCTATAGATTCAGTAAAATGCCTATCACAACACCAGATGGCTTGCTTATGAAAATTCACAAGTGGCTTTTAAAATCCATATGAAATTTTAAGAATCTCAGAACTAAAATGATATGGTTTTAAAAGAATAATGTGGCAGGACTTCACACTTTCAAAACTTACCACAAAGCAATAGCAATTTAAAAAGTGCCATGTGGATAGACATATAGATCTGTAGGATACAGTACAGAATTCAGAAATAGACAACGTATCTAGGCTCAACTGGTTCTCAATAAGGGTGTCAAGATCACTTAATGCACAAAGAAGACATAGGGTTTTCAACAATGGTGAGGAGACCACCAGATAGCCACATGCAAAGGAATGAAGTTAGACCCTTACTGCAAATAGTATACAAAACTAAAAATAAATCAAAGACCTAAATGACAGAATTAAAGCTATAAAACTCCCAGAAGAACATGGAGATCTAAATCTTTGTGACCTTCAATTTGGCAATGGAGTCATGGATATAATGTCAAAAGCAAGAGCAATAAGAACAACGGAAACAGATAACTTGGACTTCATCAAAATTAAAAACTTTGTGCTTCAAAGGATACTATCGAGATAGTGAAAAGACAACCAACAGAATGAGAAAAAATATTTGAAAATCATCTGAGAGGGTATTGAATTTAGAATATAGATAGAATAGTTGCAGCTCAATAATAAAAAGACAATCCAATTTTAAAAAATGAGTAAATGATCTGAACAGACACTTATGAGATGGCCAGTAAGCACATGGAAAGACGTTCAACATCACAGATCTCCTAGGCAGACAAAGTGAACAGTTTATACTGTACCTTATCATTTTTACCCATCATTTTAGATATAGAAATATTTTATAGTTAACACAAAGCCATAGGCCAATACAAATGAAAACGTAACAATACCATAATGAATAATAACATAACTTAGAATCTATGACACACAGTACATTGTAGAAATAGCCCTCGTAAAAAAACATATATTCCTATTATTATTATTCATCAGATTGGAGGTAAGAGAAAGAAAAATGTAAATAAATTGTAATACTTTATACTATTTAGTCACATTATTTATATATTATCCCTTGTATTTAATAGTGTACTGTATTAATATTGTATTAAATCTGGCTTGGTCTTTCCTAAACACAAATCAAAATAAAGGGACACCAGGAGACCAAGAGTAAGTGCTCAACTAATAACGGGCCTGTCCACATCAAAGATAAATTACTCATAAGCGGTATTGTTCTCCTCTCAGATGCTCTTGACCTCAACATCCCTCCACCCCTTTAGAGTCAGCCCAAACCACAACTCCAGCACAACTTTTGCAACCAGGTTCACTGTCAAAGGGAGAGCTCATCTTTCTCAAAGTGCACTTACTGCCTGTATCATATAGGTCTTCTATAACACAGACAAGTCTGCAAAGTTCAGTACCATTAATTAAGCACTCAAATTCAGTACTTAGTGTGTAGTTTGTTGGTTACTTATAACACAAACTATTACTCAATAATTGCTATTTATGTAGCTAAACTATCTTTCCAAATATTTTATGAACATCCTACTAGTAGAGATAATCTGTTCTTTGTATTTTATTATTTCATGGTGCCTGCAATGGTGCTAGATATCGCAATCCACACATTACTGCTTACTTTTTTTACTTGCAGGTTTACGCCCTTCAGCTTGAATTTCTGGATGCTGAGGAATGTAGATTTCCTTGGGGACATGAAAAAATCCTGGAAGGCTCACACTTGTTACATATGAAATGAACTTAGGCTGCTTTAACTTTGAGATATTAAAGAGTCTCGAAGTCTGCAAATAAACAGAAAGAAAAATTGGAATGTAATTCTCTTACCGTTTAACTCTAAAACACAAAAGAGAGCATTATGTATTTAGACTCCATATTTGGGGGAAAATCAACTGAGAATCTGAATTTGTTCATTTCTTTAGACTTGTTATTATTTAATTGTTGAGAGACAACACTAAGGTGTTTCATGGAATTAATGGAGTCATCCTCTAATCCCTTGTTCTCATGCTTTCAGTGCTGACACAGTCATTGCCTCAGGAAGAAACCACTGCATTGGTGAACAGAACTGAGAAAGTGCTTCCCTGCTTCAGTTGAACCCTGTGCATCTTAATATCTACCCATAAGCTCTAGTTCTCATTAGCAGTATAGTTAGTCCCCTTTCTTTTGCTGATGATTATACATTCTGACTCTAAGTAAGATTGGCTTGGTTATTAACCAAAGTCACAAATCTTTATTTGTAAAACATGGGTGATAATAGTATACACTGCCTACCCGTGTGTATTTAAAGTGTAAAGTAATGCCAGGTGCTTGAAGCATATTTTAAGAATTCAATAAATGTTGACTGTCATTATCATCATCGTCATTATCATTATCGTCATCATCATCAACATGATCATGATATCATTACTCATCAAAAATAAATGTTAGTACCTTTAGCAATTATCTCATTCACTGGGTTCATGATCTATAAAATGCACAAGAATTTTTACCCACAAAGTCCCATTTTCTACCTACTTTATTTTGGCAAGTCAAGTCATGTAAATGCAGAAATTTAAATTAATTCAATTCAACATTTATCACCGCTTGGATTTGGTTCATTTTTCTGGTCATTGTGAATAAATAATCTATTCACATCAGCAACTTGCTCTTTACCCTAAATACATATTGTCTGCCTTCCAGATCTTCAAGCCATTCGAAATAATATGTATTGACACAGACTCTCTGCTTGACCAAACTCTAGCCATTCTCCTGGAAGCCCTCTTCTCAACTAGGCCTCAACCTTGCCATACAAAACCTGCAGAGTCACAGAAGTGGGCACATGCAAGAAGCGAGAGAAGATTGATGGATGGGATCTGGATTTAATTGATGCTTATCGGCAGTTACTTTAGAAAGCTTGCAATTATAAATCCTTTCTCTCCCCTTTGAGATGGAAATCTTTTATCAGCCATAACTGTCTTCTTAAGGACCTCAGAAAACTCTCTTTGGAATGCAAACCTTCATAGAGATAATGCTCCTGGCCAGCAGGGGACCTGGCTGCAACTTGCATCACTACCTCTGGGCATAAAGATTCCATTTGTTTATTTCTCCTGACCATAAGCATTAGCGAACAAATCCAGCTCTCATCCATCACCACTCCTCTCCCTTCTTGTAAATGTTCACTTCAGTGAATCTGCTCAAGTCCCTAGTCATTCTCCCTCCTTAACTTTTTCTCAACCTCCCGGGAAGACTCCCAGTTACTGCTGCACAAATTAAAGTTTTAAGTTCATTTCACACTGAAGTAAATAGTTGCTGCAATAGTTAGTAAATAAACTCTATCCCCTTATTGCTTTAACTAGTGCCCAGTTTTATCTTTCACAACATCAGTAGGATTACTTCATGATTTGAAGGGCACTTGAATTATACAAATACAGAAAACTTTTTCTTTACCCTTTCAAATCCTCACCAAGGAGATCTTTCAGTTTTCCTTTTTAAAAAATATCAAGCCCTGGCTGGTGTGGCTCAGTGGATTGAATGTGGGCCTGTGAACCAAAGGGTCGCAGTTCGATTCCCAGTAATAGCACATGCTTGGGTTATGCGCCAGGTCTCCAGTTGGGGGCACGTGAGAGGCAACCACATATTGATGTTTCTCTCCCTCTCTTTCTCCCTCACTTACCCTCTCTCTAAAAATACATAAATATAATCTTTAAAAAAAGATATCAAATTTCAAAATTCCTATGATTTTTCTTGACATGTATCCCAGAGTACATTGCATGGGTTCTAAAATATAAACATGAGGAAGCTAATAGCAAAAGTAAGAAACCTTCCCTGTAGGCCCTGAATCTTTCTACTATCACTAAGTACATAATTTAGAGTTGTTTTACTCACAGGCAGAGAATATGAATTCAATAAATGAGTGCTAAATGAAATGTCAAGATTCCATGTTCCTGACAAAAGATTCTGTCTCTTACAGCAGCAGTCCCCAAACTTTTTGGCACCAGGGACGGGTTTTGTAGAAGACAATTTGTCCACAGATCAGCGGGTGGAGGATAGTTTCGGGATAATACAAGCACATTACATTCAAGCTCACCTCCGGCTGTGTGGGCCCCTTAGGAACAGGACCAGTTATTAACAGGTACTGATCTGTGGTCCGGAAGTAGGGGAACCCTGTCTTATAGTACATAGATACCATGTGGCTATTACCCTATCAATATTTCAAAATTCAGATTTTACATTGTTATGTAATACATGTCAGTTTTCTACATATATTCAATTAGATTTAATTTTGAACAAATATATGTCAAGGTTGATTTTAGATTTTGTTATTTATGCTATAGCAGGACATTCTAGACCTTCATTTACTGCATTGTACGAGTTCATGTCAGTACATCAAGAAGTGAAGAACTGAGTTGGAGGCTATACAGGGCAAGGAGAAGAGTATTGGACTGAGAAGTGAAAACCTGGGCCCATTTTTATTCTGCCACAAATCACTGGTGTGAACTTAAGGCACTGTCTTACTATTTTGGGCTCTTGGTTTTCTGTTCTGTAAGAATAAGAAGTTGGACGATGTGTCTCTGAATGCCTTTGACTTGTTTCCCAGCTATAAAATACAGTAATGTCTCGGCCCCAATCTGGGTTGTAATCTCTGCCCTGTCACTGAGAGCAACTTAGGTCTTTTTATGCCTTACTCATTCCATTTTTTTGTATTATAAGTGCAATCCTATCTGCTGTAAATATCTTCATGGGGTCATCAAAATAATTTCAAAAGTACACATAGAAGCATTTTGGAAAAAAGGTGAGTATTTTCAAATGTATCTTTTTTACTGTTCTGCTGCAGAAAAAGCATTAGCATTATTGTATTTCAAGAGTGCACTTGACTTGAAAAGAAACCTTTATGACTAGATTTATGTAAGCACCATAAGATGTGTCTGTAAGTTCTGCTGGTTTTCTTAAATTGACACATTCAACCCTTTGCTATTTTCTACACTTAGAGTTTCTGCTGAAACAAAAAAAAATGCATGATGTTCAGAAAATTCAGTGAAAAAAGCAATCTTCACATGAAAAAAAAACTTTCAATTTAAAATTTTAGAGACCACTTAAAACATTTCAAATGTAATTTTTAAAAAATCCAAAGGTTAGCACTGGTTGGTGTGGCTCAGTGGTTTGAGTGCTGGCCTGAGAAAAAAAGGGTTGCCGTTTCGATTCACATGCCTGGGTTGCAGGCCAGGTCCCCAGTAAGGGGTGTGAAAGAGACAACCACCCATTGATGTTTCTCTCTCTCTCTTCTTTCTTTCCCATCTCTAAACATCAACTTAAAATTTTTTTTAAAAAAGCCAAAGGTTACTCATAAAGTATTATTACTATTCCTACCAATACATTCAGAGAAGTGCACATGTAAAGATATTTATCCTGTGAATGAGAGAGGGAAACAAGGATAAATGATCAACTCTGCGAAAAATCAGGCTATGAGGCAACCTGGATGGAATCAGCCTACGTACAATGAAGACTTAAAGTTTAAAGTGGCGTTCGTTCATTAAGTCAGTCCCATGTATAATTCAATGTGACAACGACAGTATCTCACACACAAGTCAGTACGGGGTAAACAAAAAATGTGTAACAAAAGCTTTTCAATTTCTAGGAATTTACATCCTAGAGAAACGGGTACATACAAAAATAAATCTTGTACACAACACGATTTGATAAATAAAATAATTAAAACAAAAGGTGTTCTGGGTTGCAGGGAGAAAGCTAAAAGAAGAGAGAGAAAGAGAAAGACAGGAATGATGTACATGCATAAATAACAGAAAGAAGATTCATGGGCAAAATCCATCTCCTTCAAGCATTTTTTCATTTAAATAAAATGTTTTGACATGAGGTAAGAATGAAGAAAATTAATTTAAAACAAAAAAGAGAGTGTACATGAAATTTCATAGGCTTAAAATTTGAAAAGGCCAAATATTAAACATTTTTATTGTAATAGTGTCCTAAAACTTGCAGCAAACCTTCCCCAATTCACTGTTCTATAGCAGAAGGAAGCATTTTGGTACAAGCCAAAAAAAGCCTTCAGCTTCTTAGATGCACAGTGTGGGTAGGTCATTCCGCAGGGCATCACAGCCTTAGGCCTTGATATTTCTGAGCTAATCAGAACTTCAAAATCCAGCTCATCCATAACATAAGCATTACTGTTAAAAATCTATGCTTCAGGCTGTACTGATTATAGCATTCTGACAAAAAAAATCATCCCTACAATGCCAAGTATTTTGTTTTAATATATGCAAATCAAGGACATTCTTAAACAAGGATGAAAACACATCATTTATTCCTTCATTGAACAAAGATTCTGTGACCACTTTTGGCAGGGCACACACTTTCCTAGGCACTGGTGACACGAGAGTTAACTAAACAAATATCTTGTCACAAATTTCCAGGTGATAAATTCTATCTAAAATGAAAACTGAGGGAAATTTAGGATTTGGAGAGTGCCCTGTAGTGGTAAGTGATGCTTTTTTAAAAATGTAAGTTGGTAAAGCAGAATCTCATGGATAGCATTCAAGGAGACCTGAATTAAATGAAGGAGGCAGCCTCTAATACCAAGAAAAAAGTAACATAGGGAGTGTGCATGGGCCATGGGGAGGATATGTTGGCCATTTGAAGAACAACAAGGAGGCCTGTGCTGAGGGGATGGCTCGGTGAATGGGCTCTAGAGGAAATGTTGAGATCAGGGAAGGAGGTGGGACTGCCCAGGAGGGTCCTAAAGACCATCCTAAGAGCTGGGTTTTTATTTTGATGCAAACTGGCAAGGCAGTAGAGGAGCAACATGAACAGGTTCACAGTTTAGAAGAATCGCTTTAACAGCTCTGTGGTGACTAAAATGTATTTTATTTCCATTATAAAATAGAGTTCAAGGTATAATAACAGAGTCTATAATAATGGTAGTAATAATAATAACAACAACAATGCTATATATAGAGAGTGCAGTTATTATACACCAGGTACTACGCTAAGCATTTTACATAATTACCTCACTTATTTCCCATAAATTAGCAATATCTCTAGAGTAAGAATATAAAAATCAAAGTTTGATGATTTTTAAGTAACCAGGTCACAGTCATGCACATAGGTAGTGTTAATGTCTAAATTCTTAGCTGGTCATCTGATCCCAGGGAATGATCCTCTCTAGGTACACAACCGAAATATCCTGGGCAACTTGTAGAATATGCCCCCACTCACTCTCTTCCAGATATCTGTATTTAATTATTCTGGAATGATGCCTGGGCATTCATATTATTTTAAGTTTTCTAGACTAGCATTCTAATGTGCAGCCAGAAGCAAAGACAACTATGAATTAAGCAACTACAGTACAATGCCTAAAATTAGTGATATACATAGATACTACTAATTTAGTTATTACTACTAAAATTAATAATAGTGCAAAAATTAGTTGAATGCTCTCTGTCAGATTGATTTTTTTAATGAGGTCAGAAAGGAAAAAAGCTACCAAGCTGTCTTTCTGGGGAAGACCAGTATTCATCCTCCCACCACCCCATGTATAAACGCTTGATTAAGTAACAGCTCTGTAATTTTTAAAGAGAGAATAAGTGAAGTGCATCATCTGTTCACTCTCACCTCGACCCTGGTCAGCCCCAGAAGGGCGATGGCCACGCGGATGCTACTGCTCTCCAGAGTGCCGGTGAGCAACCTTCGCTGGTACTCTACATCGGACATCTGCCTCTGTGCCGCAAAGGCCAATGCCTTTTCCTTGGCCTCGTTAGTCAGTGGCAATGTAAGTTCCACATCCATTATTTCTTTGGGTTTGCATTTCAAATACAGAACTGAATCTTCCTCATTAAACTCTAAGGGAAGCAAAAACATTCATGACTTCAATGACCATTTATGCCTTTGACATTATCATTCAGAAAGGATTCAGGGGGGTTAAAATATAAAGCTGAAGTCGTGGCCTTTCTTAAACACAGTAAAAGTAAACCGATAACACATTTCTAGTACTACTAATTCAGTAATTCAGGGATATGTCTTCAGGAATTAAAGATATCTTCCTGGTACTCCCTAAAAAGAGATCCAGTCAAAGTTTCTTTCATAGAAATGTCATCGTGATCAAAAATTCAGCGACCACTGTGCTCCTAAAAGTGATTAGAAGGTGGGGTGGGGGGCTAGAAATAAATGCAAAGAAAGACATCAGTCAAGGACTGGCATGAACCGTCATTTTCTTTCACTAACATCCTTATACTTTAAACTAGACTTATTATATGACTGGCATCATAAAGTTACAATATAATTATATAATGGAAAAACTTGCTATGAGGATGCTTAGGTAACTATGAAAAACAGTCCCATCCTTCAACATAATAAATTACATAAAACATAAGCATACTCTACCTTCTGGAGGGTATTTGTACTCATTACTATGTAAAAGTGAGGAAGTCTTTGCAGGTAGGCGGGAAGGCAATGGGACCGTAACTTTTCCTTCCACAGCGTATATTAATTCTCCAATCTAAAACACAACCACACAATAATATTAAATTCTAAAAGCTCAGAAATTAGTATAAATCTATCAGCTGCAAGAAAAATCTGCATGTTATAAAAACATCATTGCACTGTGTATTTTTAAGCCACATATGCCCTCAATATGTGGGAAAAGGTAAGGCTGAATATAGCCCACCTAGTGCAGGAGAAGCTCTGTATGCAGCAGAACACAGAAGTGACTTAAGAACATCTCAGGATGACTGACAACGGCTGATCTTTATAACTACAAATATCCATTGTAGAATGCTATCTTAAAATGAATAAATGGTCAAACAAGCAAGAATGTTTTTCCTTCAATGTGTAATTTATTGTTGGAAGGGAGCGACATCATTTTTGCAGGGTATCTTCAGTCCCCAAGAGTCTATATTTTAAGGTACAGGCTTTCTAACTGTCATTTGATGGATGACTGGATAAAGAAAATGTGCTATACAAAGAAAACTGAGTAGTATACAATGGAATACTACTCAGCTGCAAGAGAGGATGAAATACTGCCATTTGTGACAACATGGGTGGATCCTGAGAGTATCATGTGAAGAGAAGTCAGTCAGATGAAAAGAACCACATGATTTCACTCATATGTGAGATATAAAACAGAACGCAACAAACAGACACAACAAAGTCATAGATACAGACAACAGAATTGTGGTTACCAGAGGGGACAGCGGTTGGCAAAAGGATAAATGAGGTCAAATATGAGGTAATGGAAGGAGACTAGAATGGGTGGTGAGCACACAATGGAATATACAGATGGTGTATTATTGAATTGTACATGTGAAATTTATATAATGTTATTAACCTATGTCGTCCAAAAAATGTAATTAAAAAAATAAAGTACAGGTTTTCAAAATGGACAGTGACAGTCTGAAGATCGCTTAGATAAATAACTAATTAGGTAAAAAGTACAAAAGTCTGCATAGACAAAGTGAAAACAAAAGTGGGGTCAATGCAAAGGCAGCAGGGTGATACATGGGTATCCCCCATGTATTATGAGGTATACATGTTAATAAACTTCTGTTGTTTTTCTCCTGTTAATTTTTTAATATGGGTGGGGGTTCTCAGCCAAGAACTCAGAAAGGTAGAAGAAAAATTATTTCTCCTCCCCTACAATTCAAATAAAGAAATTCAAAGTAAAATCACATAAAAAAATACAAATGATCATGAGACAGTCAGGAAAATATGAACAACGCTTGGATATTTGATTTTATTAAGAAAAAATTACAATATTTTTAGCAGTAATGGTATCATGGTTATGTCAAATTTTTCTTGTTGTTGCTAAGGCAATTATGAATTATCCATGGATAAGATGATGTGATGACTCAGATTTGCTTCATTATAATCATGAAACATACTTGGCCATGCACTGTTGAAGCTGAGCAAAGGGTACCCTGGGGGACTTATTTTATTTCTACAACTGTGTGTATTTTATATTTTCCATAATAAATAGTCTTTTAAAAATGCTTATGCCTCAAGAAATAGAATGATACAAACTAAACATGTATTGAGAGCTACATGAGGTGACACATATTAGGATCCTAAGCCTTTGCTTGGCACTGACCAGGAATGTAAGGGATCCACTTAAATGGAGAGGGACTATTTTTGGAGAACAGGCTTCCTAAACATTTAGGTGCATATAAATCACCTGAGGATATTGGGAAAATGCAGTTCTGACTGAAGAATCAATGAAAACAAGGACAGGTGCATTTAGGTTTAAAGCCACACAATGGAGGAGAATCTTGTATCAACCAGTATGGACTTGGGAGAGGCATGCAACTAACCACTAAGAAAGCAAAAGAAAACAAACCTAGATTTGAAGCTGGAGCTGTAACTAGTTTGAACTATAACACAGTCTTAAAACAATATCAACCATATGCTTGAGAGACTACTCCAAAGATATCTTTGAGTAAGTAATATATGTAAATAGTATAAATTCATCACATAATAAAAAGATATATTCTAAAATATTGTGACTATCTTAGATAAATGAAATGGCAAAATTGAAAATTAATCTGTAAACAAAAGAATAAATAATTTCTGATTGTAAGGTCAATATATTTACAGTTTCATTATCCCTCCCATTGAGATTTGCTTAAAATTAATCTCATCTATTTTCACATAACATTCCATAAAATTTTATTAATTATGACCCATAATTACTTTCAGTTCATGCTAATAAAATTTGGAGAACTCTGAATGTTTTAGATTGTTCAGCATTTAAATCTGTGCACTCCTGGTAATAATTAGTACATTATATATAATTTCCACATCGTAAGTTTTCCTAAATAGCTATGTATTTTATAAACGTGAACCCAGGCTAGCAATCTGAACTGTGTTGTGTGTTCGTGTGTATTTGACCTGAGTGGTTAATATTGATGTATAGTTTTCAATGATAATTCAAGAAGAGTACATATGCATAAATTCAACAGAGACTAGGGAAAACAATATATTAATATTTACTTATAGTTTTCCTTTCTCACCCTTATTTTTATTTAAAAATCAGTTGTTTTACACAAAATATAATATAAGAAATCAGACTCAGGGAGTTATAGTTATCGTAATTGCATGTTTTTGTAAATTTGCACCTGAATGAAACCTGATCTATAGCTTGTCTATGCCATGAAAATGAATACCAACCCATGGGAGTCAATACAAAAGGAACAAACTGCTATTTGTCAGAATATTTTTCTTAAATATAAATTATAAACAGCTTCCTAGCTTTTGATTAGCCAATGGAAATATCAGTAACTAAGAGTCCATTCAATTCTACTTAAACCCACATATTACACAGACAATATATTAGCATCTATCAAAATTTATTTTGTTCAACTTGTTTACTTTCAATATATTCTTTTTATTTTTTTAAAAAAATCTTAAGCCCTGGCTGGTGTAGCTCAGTGGATTGAGTGCTGACCTGCAAGCCAAAAGGCTACCAGTTTAGGGTACATGCCTGGTTTGTTAGCCAGGTCCCCAGAAGGGGGCACTCAAGAGGCAACGGCACATTAATGTTTCTCTCGTCTTTCTCCCTTCCTTCCTCTCTAAAAATAAATAAATAAAATCTTTGAAAAAAATTCAATTAAAAATATTGCATGTTTTGCCTGTGTCGGAAAATTATTCAGGAACATAATCTGTTGTATTGTTTAATTAGTTCCCTCTACATTTTGTGAAATAAAATCAGAATAAGGAAGAAATACTAATGCAACAGAGAACTCTTTTATTTAGAAGCCCCTTATATAGAAGCCTCTTATTTTCCAAGTCTGAAGGCTGTGGCAAGAGAAAAAAGTTATCTGACACCTAACAGCTATTCTAATAGTCACCAACTACCTTTCCTTTCTGCTCTTAATTGATATTTACCAGTTGGCATGTTTAGTTGGATTTATATTATTATATTTTCTGGGAAGATACCATAGCCTATGGCCAATTATAAAAACCCTCGCAAAATATATTTTGTTCTTCTAGTGTATCTAGTTAAATGAAGTCCTCAAATAACATGGTTACATGCAACATTAGAAGACCAGCTGCTAATGACCCAGAAAGGAAGAACACACAAACTGAATTGGAAGGAAAGTTTTAATTTCAGCTCTGTCACTAATTAGCTGAGTAACTTTACACAGGTCATGGATGCCCTCCAGATACAAATAACCTCAATTTAAAAAAAAAAATAAAGCATTTCTAGACAGAAAATCCCCATTTTTCCATTGCTCTTAAATTCTAGTCACTTTTTTTTTTTTATCTTGGACCTAGATCTTACTAGGTTTTATAATTTATATTTGAATTGGCTGAACAGCATTATATAATTTTGATGGCTTAACTGGCACATGAGAGCTAAGCTAAAATTCCAAAATGTTAAATTCCATACACTCTCTAGAGAGGGATCATTAATCATAGTAGATGACTATTTGACTCTGCCATAATTATAATATGAAACTGACCAGTAAGAATAGTCACTGTTCTTTTAAAATACTATTTATCATTGAATGATTGAGCTAGGAGGCTCAGTAAGGGTAAGAAATATAAAAAGATTTATATGCCTGCACTTAAAAGTTTAACTTTCTTAGCACAATTTTAACAAAATCTTAATTGCATGCCTGACAGATTATTCTGCAGACATATCAAGAAGGCATCATATATTTAAATGGCATAAAATATGAACTGAATTTTTTAATTTTTTATTTGCTTATTTTTAGAGAGAGGGGAAGGGAGGGAGGAGAGGAAGAGAAATATCAATGTGTGGTTGCCTCTTGCATCTCCTGTTGAGGACCTGGCTAGCAACCCAGGCATGTGCCCTGACTGAGAACTGAACCAACTACTCTGGTTCACAGGCCAGAGCTCAGTCCACTGGGCCACACCAGCCAGGGTTGAATTGATGTTTTAATAAAAACATAAAATATATTATGGGAAAATACTTCATTCAATAATAGGAAGCTGGGCCTAGACTCTAGAAATCACTGTGGCAATGAAAATTAACAATCTCTCTTCTCCTTTATTACCACATTTTTCAAAAAAAGTTTCTATTAAAAATTTTGCCACCAATTTTCTCAGCAAGAAAATGAAAATGTGCTTCCCTTCAACTATGAACATCACTCAAATTTTCATTAAGATTAATATTTATGCCTTGGGCTGGTGTGGCTCAGTTGGTTGGAGTGTCGTCCTATACACCAAAGGTTGGGGGTTCAATTCCCAGCCAGGGCACATACCTAGGTTGTGGGTTCAATCCCCAATAGGGGCACGTATGGAAGGCAACCAATCAATGTTTCTTTCTCACATCAATGCTTCTCTCTCTC
The DNA here is from genome assembly GCA_004027475.1 of Anoura caudifer. Classification (NCBI taxonomy): domain Eukaryota; kingdom Metazoa; phylum Chordata; class Mammalia; order Chiroptera; family Phyllostomidae; genus Anoura; species Anoura caudifer. Next base: position 98,604 of record PVKU01003546.1, on the reverse strand, counting down.
TCTCACCCCCTCTCTCCTCTCTCTCTAAAATCAATAAACATATTTAAACATTTTTTAAAAGATTGATCTGTATTTCAATATCCCTCTGACTCCAGAGGTGCTTTCTAAACCAAAGATGAAATCAGATCATGCCTATGCTCAATACTTTCCTACTTTAAAAATAATAATAATAATAATAATAATAGTTACTCAATTTTAAATTCACTGTTCTCTTCCTTCTTTATCAACCTGACTTTCCATCCAACCAATTTTCTCCCATGTCTAACAAACCATTCTCAGAAACGGCAATTCAAGTGTCCACAAATTTCATGCTCAGCTTGTTTTGCCTTATATTCTTTTTCAAATTTTCTGAACACACTTCTTCCCAGCCCAAACTCTGTTTTACTGACAAAATTTTTAATAATATTTTTAAAGATTCTATTTATTTATTTCCAGAGAGGGGGGAAGGGAAGGAGAAAGAGAGGGAGAGAAACAATGTGTGGTTGCCTCTTTCACTTCCCCTACTGGGGGCCTGGCCCCAACCCAGGCATGTGCCCTGACTGGGAATTGAATCAGAGACCCTTTGGTTCACAGGCTGACCCTCAGCACACTGAGCCACACCAGCCAGGACTACTGGCAAATTTTGACTCATCCTCCTTGACCATACTCCTGTATTAGCCAATTATCTCTGCTCTTCTATCATATAGAAATGCACTACTCCCTCTATTCAAGAAATGGTCACAAGCTGTCTGGCTATGTTATAGAAATCAGTGGACCTTTTCCACTAATTAGGACACCATGTATATATAAAGAGAGACTAAGTCTTGCAACAGCTTCTTGTTGAGGGCAAATGAAATATGTTTTACTGTTTAAAAAAGCTTGAAAAATAGACTTCTGGCCAAGATGGAGGCGTAGGTGGATACACTGTGCCTCCTCTCACAACCATGATTAAGGACAACAAAAATATAGAACCAAAAAAAAAAAACCCCATCCAGGACAGAGAGAAAATTGAATTGTACGGGAGTCCGACAACCGTTCACCCAGACCAGTAAGAGGGGCGCAGTCAGTGGCCAGTGGAGTCCCCTGCCAGCAGAGTCGGGAGGCGGGAGGATAAGACGGTGGCTGGTGGTCCAGGGTGCACAGTCACCCCAAGTGCACAGGCGGCAATTGCTAGTTGCCGAACTCGAGGAGGCCAAGCAGGGCGCACAAGGCGGCTGACCACGGACACACATTCGCACACAGATAAACCAGGCAAAAACAGGCAGGAAGACAGACTGCATGATGCAGGGCCCAAGTGCTGGGAAGTGAAGCCTGGAAGCACCCATTGAAAACACTTGTGGGGGCTGAGGTGCCGGGAGAGAGTCCCAGCCTCACAGGAGAACTCGTTGGGGAGACCCACGGGGTCCTGGAGCATGCACAGGCCCACCCACACGGAAATCAGCACCAGAAGGGTCCAGTTTGCTAAGGTAAAGTGGATGAAGGGACTGGAATCCACTAGAGAGCACGGAACAAGTGCCACTGTTCCCTCTTGGACCCCACTCCCACATCCAGCATCACAACCCAGTGACTGGGCTGCCCCACCCTGGTGAACGCCTAAGGCTCTCCTCTCACTACATAACAGCCGAGACCAGACAAAAACAAAAACAAACAAACAAACAAAAAACAAAAACAAAAACAAGGATGGCTCAAACAGGAGAACAGACCAGGCCCTGGAGCTAATTCATCTGAGCAACCAGGAGGTGGTCAACCTATCAGATGCAGAGCTCAAAGCACTGGTAGCTAACCTATCAGAAGCACAGTTCAAAGCTCTGGTGATTAGGAAGCTCACAGAATTGGTTGATTTTGGTCGCAAATTAGATGAACAAATGAAGGCTACAATAAGTGAAATGAAGAAAAACCGCACAGAGAACCAATAGTGATGGGAGGAAAACTGGGACTCAAATCAATGCACTGGACCAGAAGGAAGGAAGAAACAAGAATTCAAAAAAATGAGGAGAGGCTTAGGAACCTCCAGAACATCTTTAAACATCCCAACATCTGAATGATAGGGATACCAGAAGGGGAAGAGGAAGAGCAACAAGTGGAAAACTTATTTGAACAAATAACAAGGGAGAACTTCCTCAATCTGCCAAAGGAAATAGACTTCCAGAAAGTCCAGGAAGCTCAGAGAGTCCCAAAGAAGTTGGACCCAAGGAGAAACACACCAAGGCACATCATAATTACATTAGCCAAGATTAAAATGAAGGAGAGAATTCTAGAAGCAGCTAGAGATAAGGGCACAGTCACCTACAAAGGAGTTCCCATCAGACTGTTAGCTGATTTCTCAAAAGAGACCATACAGGCAAGAAGGGGCTGGAAAGAAGTGTTCCAAGTCATGAAAGTCAAGGACCTACATCCAAGATTGCTCTATCCAGCGAAGCTGTCATTTAGAATGGAAGGAAAGATAAAGCACTTCTCAGATAAAGTCAAGTTAAAGGAGTTCATCATCACCAAGCCTTTATTATATGAAATGTTAAAGGGACTTATCTAAGAAAAAGAAGATAAAAAATAAGACAGTAAAAACACAGCAAGCTCACAGATATTAACAACCACACCTAAAACAGAAGCAAACTAAGAAAACATAGAACAGGAGCAGAAACAAAATGACTAGAACAGGAGCAGAAACACAGAAATGGAGATCACATAGAGGGTTAACAACAGGGGAGTGGGAGGAGGAGAGAGGGGAAAAGGTACAGAGAATAGGTAGCATAGACAGTAGGTAGAAAATAGACAGGGGGAGGGCAAGAATAGTGTGGGAAATGTAGAAGCTAAAGAACTTATGACACATGGACATGAACTAAAGGGGGGAATGTGGGTGGGAGGGGGTGTGCAGGGTGGAGGGGAATGATGGGTGAGAAATGGGGTAACTGTAATAGCATAATCAATAAAATATAATTTTAAAAAATTTTAAAAAGTTTGAAAAATAATATAAACCACCCTCAAATAATACTCAGTTTCCCCCAGCTACAGAAATAATTTTCATAAAACTGAAGTTAGTTTGCCTAAGTATGAAATTACATAAAGATTGTAGCATAATATAATACAATGTTTTTATCTTTGCATTCCATAAAATAAGCAAGAATTATTAAAGTCTGTGCATTGATTATGATTGAAGAAATTTGCAAATTAATTGTAGAATATTTAAAAACATACATATAGACTCAGGGAGAATGAAATGAGTGATAGTGCAAAAAGTCAGTTAAGGGGTTCCACTTATCTACATAAATACTAAGGAAACTGCCAGAGTGCCATACAATATATTAACAACTGGTCTCTCTTTGGGACGTGGGGCCCTGGTGTGGGACTAGACCAATTTTCATAAGTTGCTCAGAGATGCTGATTCCCATTCAACTTTCTCAAGTCAGCAGTATTTGGACATTGGTTTCAATTTGTTCTGACCAATTTTTGTAGACACAAAAGAACAACAAAGGACATGAAGACAAATGTACCAAGGGAGAGAGGAGTCTGGCTTGGGTCAATACAAAGTCTCATGATTGGTGGGTCAGGGCTGGTTAGGCCACAGCAAGTGGCTACAGCTGGAACTCACTCTTATCCCAGGCCCCATGTCAGGGATCCCTGTTCGATGCCACTGCCTCTCTCACAAAGCAGATCTCAGCAATACCACATGGTTTCCTATTTGGGAACTTAGGACTACACAGAGCAGATGTTCACATGCATCGAGACATTTCTTTGTGCTTTGCAGTGTTTGTGTGCCTTGTACCGGGGCCTACCAACCACTCCTTGCAGCAGATGCAAGTTCTCAGGGACCAGGTGGGTCATGATTTAATTTGCCCCATCCACAAAGAGCGCCCATTTCTTTGGATTTTTGGCATTCGATAGCATGAATTTTTAGGTGTTCCCCTAAGGTAAGAAATTTTAGGGACACTGATGGGAAGTCTTATAAAACCACTTCTACTTTCAAACAGCTGTTACATAACTCATTTCATTTTCTTTTATTTGAAAGTTTAAATAAACCAGCCAAAGTGAAACAAATGGTTTTTCCTTGACAGCAGTGTTAGTAGAAAGGTTTCTGTTTTACACATGGAAAGCTATCAAACTGAGGCCTAATTACTTCACAGTTTTCAACAGGTGGTTCTTAATAGCAAAGCAGTTATCACACATTTAATAAGAACAGGAGCCAACTAGGTGGACTTGGATATTTGATTATCTATTTAAGCGTGTAATTACATTTTTCAATATAATTAGCAATAAAATTGAATGTATAAATTAATAGATGTGTTTTCTCCACATCAGTATTTGTAATTCAGTGCAATCCTTTACATTAAGGGCATTATTTCTCAATTGATAGTCATACAGCTTTACAATTATTTTTCCTAATATTTTTTCTAACAAGGACAAATTATATGTAATCAAAAATCATGTTTTAGTAAATGGAGATGCCAAATGTAATTCTATTCTGATTAATTTAGATAAAATTTATGGAACCAAATATTAATATTCCAATAGTTTAAGGGATAAAATCAACCTCCTTACTACGTTATTGAGAATTAACCCTAGCATTTTACTAATGGTATATTATAAATTGATGTAAAAAGGGATTGTAAAACATTTGACCAAACGACTATTTTTCACAAATTTTTATACAGAAGAATTTAGTTAAATCTTGAGCTCCTTTAAAGGAAATTAAAAAACAAGATTTAGCATTACTATAAAATAGCATTTTTTTCTAAATGATAATTTTAACTATAAAACTAGACATTTTACATATTTCACAGGCTACATTGTATTTCACATGTAAACGATCCTATATCTCTTTCTAATTACTCTTATTTCATTGTACATACATTCATAGCATTGCATAATTGATATGTAATTAATACATTTAGGGCTATATCCTGGGTGCTATAAATTCCCTCCTCAGGTTAACATATGACAGTGTCTTTCTGGAAAGGGATAACACCACAAACTTTTCCTCTATAGATAATCTCTCTCTCCCCAGTTCCCCTCTCAGTCTCTCTCTTTGTCTCTCTCTCTCTCTGTCTCCATCCTTTATTTCCTCCTTTCTGTCTCCTGGTCTCTTCTCCTTTATTGCCTTTAAATAAGCAAGACACATCCCTAATCCACTAGGAAATTAATTCTGCCAACAACTTGGGAGAAGTTAGGAGCAGCTCCTTTCTCAAATGAATGTCTTGGAGAACCCAGCACTGGCCAATTCCTTATTGAAATCTATATAGGCCTGAAGCAAAGGGCCCATCTCAGTCATGTCTGGGCATCTGACCCATTAAAAATGTAACATAATGTCCTGACCTGTGTTGCTTAGTTGGTTGGGTGTTGTCCCACAAACTGAAAGGTTGCCAGTTTGATTCCCAGTCAGGGCACATGCCTGGGTTGTGGATTCAGTCCTGGGGGTTCAGGCACGTACAAGAGGCAACCAACCAATGTTTCTCTCACACATCAGTGTTTTTCTCCTTTTCTTTCTCTCTCCCTTCCCCTCTCTCTACAAATAAATAAATAAATGTAAAAAGAATGTGACATAATGTGTGTGTAGTTTTAAGCCTCTTGGTGTTTGGTAATTTTTTTGCAACCATAGATTAATACAGATAGGGCCACAGCAAGGTTAGGTATGCCTCCACTCTGCTTCCAAGGAACTTCCTTATGCAGCCATGATAAATTGTACCCACAACTAGTGTAATGCTGCTTATTCCTGAGAATAAACTCCTTGTTTAGCTACCAGAGGGCTGAAATTGTTATCTACATTTCTAAAGCCTTCAACTGACAACAAGTACCTGTACTAGTCATTCCCTTAAAGGGCCAGGCCAAGATGAAAGCACACAGCACAGTTTTGTTCTCACCTCCCGGTTGCTGAGAATGATGACACAGTAGCGTTTCTGCATTTCAAAGGGAACAAAGGAGAGCACCAAGCTGGAAGGATCTTTCCCTCTTAAGTGGATAGTTGGGGAGCAGAAGAACTCTCTGACGAAACTGGACCTAATTGCTGTGAAAACAAGAGGCAGAGTTTGTTTACAAATCTTTGCATAAGTGCTGTTCCAATAAAGTAACTGTTTCAATTAGTGATTAAAGTTTTGGGATGAAAAACAAAATGTTCAAAGCATTAGCACTTGGATTCAGAAGATAATGCATACATTTGTTAATAACAGTGCTGGTGATCCTAGCTCAAGCTTGGCATAATAAAAAAAAAGGATAATTGTGATGCACTATTAAAGATGTCATAATAAATAATTTCTTTAAAGGGGAACTTCATTAGTGTTTAAAATTAGCTTCATATACAAATATAAACAGAGAAGCAGTCATCAAAGAGTCTTTAAAATTTGGGGGGACTACATAATGGTGTGCATTACAAGTAGTAATGGGCAAAGTGAACAGTTGGTTTTCAAACATGTCCACAAATTGTTCAACACTGCCTTGAATGAGGTGAAACTGTAGGCCAGTCTTAGTGATTTGATCCTAATGAACAGTGTCCAAGAAAGTAGCAAAAGCCTAACAGTGTGACTACTGACACAAGTCAGAAAAAGTAACACAACTTCTTAATGATCTTTCTTTCTTGGTTTGCTTGCTTTTAGAATCAAGTTGTTATCCTGTGAAGAAGCCTAGGCCACATGGAGAGGCCACATGCAGGTGTCCAGGCCAATAGCTCCACCTGATCCCAGATGAAAGGCATCAGAATGTGAGTGAAGCAGCTTTTGGAATGACTCATGCCCTGGGCACAATCTGGCTGCAACTGCAAGTTCACCTACAAGTTCATTCTCCTCAGAAGTGTGAGAGATACTAATCATATTACATTTTAATCGTTTAATGCCACTACATTTGGGGTGGTTTATCTGTAGCGATAGAGAACCAGAACATTCCTATATCCATTTGCCTGGCCATGTTTCTATCCACATTTTCTAACTCCATTATCTATTTCATAAAACAATGTAATACGTGTTCTCCTTTTAATTTTAAGCATGGTGATGACACTCATCCCCTAAGTAGGTTTCAGCAGTTCAGAATAAGCCAAAAGAAACCTAAACAACATTTAACTAAATACATTTATTGTACAGGTGCAGAAACTGAGACCCAGCAGGGAAAGGAAAGACAGGACAGAGTTCTCCAAAGGGTCATAAAAAGGCTGAGCACCAACACTACAGCCTCCCATTCTGCTTTCAATCCCCAAGGTTTGCCATTCTGTCTACAGTTTTACTGCATAGTATGCTCTGTACAGAAAAATAATACACGGAAACAGTTTTTATGGGGTTGGCCAAAAAGCTTGTTTGTTTTTTTCCCCCATAAGATGGTTCTAGTAGCATTTAGTTGTCTTTGACTTCATCTGAAACAATTTTGTCAGATTGTATTGTGACAGATGTCATGTCAGCATGCATTTGAAAACAACATCAAAATTGGTGAATTTTTGTGTAGCCATTTTAATATTGAAGATGGAAGAAAATATGCTCCATTTTCAGCATATTATTCTTTATTGTTTCAAGACAGGTAAAAACATAACTGAAATGCAAAAAAAAAAAAAAAAAAATTTGTGTGGTGTATAGAGATGATGCTGTGACTGACCAAATGTGTCAAAGGTGGTTTGTGAAGTTCTGTGCTGGAGATTTCTCCCTGGACAATGCTCCATGGTCAGGTAGACAGGTTGAAGTTGACAGCAATAAAATTGAGACATTAATTGACAACAATAAACATTCTACACTGCGGGACATAGCCGACATACACAAAATATCCAAATTAATGAAATTATTGGTGAAAATGAAAAATGAGTCTTTTCTTATGGAAAAAACTAAACAGACTTTTTAGCCAACCCAATCTTTGAGGTACTCACAGGTTTTTAAGATTTTGGGGGCTCGATAACTGTCCTCTGAAATATCATCTTCATAGCTACTCCCAGCATCACGGTCACAAGGGAAGAGAAAAACAACATCAACAACATAGATAAAACTCAAAATCAATTCTTTATATTAATTTAATCCTACAGATCCCTAAAACCACGGCAACCTACAGTATAATGTGCAAAGACCACACATTTCTTTCATTTCATTTTTATGTTTATATTGTTCTAGAAATTTTAAATTAAAGAAAATGCAAAAAGGAAAATAATAACCATCCATATTTCCACCACTATTTTAAAAAATCTGATAAAAACAATTACTTATTACTTTCAAATGCGATAATAACAACAAAAACCCAAATTCTGAGACTTAAAAGTTGCTAATCTCAACTGAGAGCTACATAGGTACTCTCTGCAAAAGTGGTTCTAGAATTTGATGTCTTGAAAATTTTTCTTCTTTCAGCTTATTGCTTCCTCATTTCCTTCTTTCTCAATAAAGGTAGAAGAATACATGGGCAGATGCTTAGTCTCTGCTTGCATTTTTGAAAATTAATTAGCTGCTCACAGCCTGAAGCAACCTTCTCTCTTGAAAGGCTCCATTCTTCCAGAACCCATCAATTTTTCCCAAATTGCTCTTCTCTTAGTATTCATGATTACTTCGCTCAGCAAGCTACCAATAAGTATCTGGACTCTCAGATATTACTTGCCTGATTTTTTCTGACAATACAAAATAAAAGACCCATGTTTTCTCAACTTGTCATCTGCTTTTGCCTAAATATAATACTGTAAAAATATACTGACTGTTTCCAAGTAAAGTTCTACAAATATTCAGGCCATTTCTCCCAATGCTGTCTTTTCTTTACACCACATTCTCAATAAGGTAATTTACCACATCTTATAATTATTCTGTGCTTTACTTCTACTTCACAGGCATTCTGAATAGCAGATTAAGTAATATCTTCTTATAAAAGATTTCATTTACTTACTTTTAAAGAGAGAGAAAGGGAGATGGAAAGAGAGAGAGAGGAACATGGAATTGTTGCCTCTCTCATGTGCCCCAACCAGGGACCACAACTGATGCATGTGCCCTGATAGGGAATGGAACCAGAAACCTTTTGCTTTGCAGGATGATGCCCAATCCTTTGAGTCACACTGGTCAGGGTGTACTATATTTTTTTAAAGTAAGAACATTTACTATTTTGTGTAATTTGAACATTTGATAGATAGTTTAGGAATATCATAGATAGATGAATATTTCAGCATTTATAATAGAGACTATACAGAGAGTGGAGAAAACAATGAAAAATGCTTATTTCTCAATGCAGAGCTCCACCGCCATCTCACTGATGATGGAGCTCTGGGTAGAATGCCTGATTAAAATCCTCAGATGATCTCCAAACCTCATTTTGTTCAATACTTGCAATCTATAGGCTTTCAGTCATTTTTTTTTCATAGTGAATAGAAAAGCAGAGCAATTTGGGCTTCATCTCCTTTTTCTTCCCTTTGCCTATTTTGTTAGCAAACAGCTAATGAAAGTGCCTTTTAAATAAATCAAAGAGATGCCTCACCTCAAAGGAGACTCTTAAACCAAGAAAAATTGAGTGACCTGTATTATTTATAGGAAAGACTAATAGAAAAAATATGCAGACCTATGAATTTTATTGACTTCCTCAAAAAGCTAACAATTATCATGATTCACTGAGAGACATCCAAAACTAATTTAATAAAATAATCTGGCTCAGGAAATTTCTAATTTACCTAATTAGTGTTCTTGAGTTTAAATTTTCCATGATAAATTCAACTTGCATACAAAACCAGTATCATGCATGTTCCAAAGACACAACAGAAAACAACTCATTTATTTTTTGTTAGTCCCTGCACCTTGGTCCATGCTATCATTTTCCTAGATGCTCAGTAATTATTGTTGAAGTCACAGCAGAGGGAGCATGTTGAAACTCTTGGTCTTAAGGAAGAAACAGCAGCAAAAGAAGTTAAAATTATACAATGTACTGTGACTTAAACATGGAATATGTTCTGCTAATCTCTGCAGTAGTGGCATGCAGCTCTTTCCAAGTAAAATGATCAAAATGATGTTGAACTGGTCCTATTCATGGCATGAATAAATCAGCCCCAAGAATGACTTCCTATTCATGCTGTTCCCAGTAAGAAACAAAGATCTTTATTATAAGCCTCCCTGAAGCTACTCCTGGGCCAGCATTCAGGGCTGTGTTTAAACCAAAAAGCAAATTACCTGGTTCAAATCAAGTTTTTATGCATCATGGGAAAAATATAAGAGGGCTGATTTTTAGATTCACTCCATCCTCCATGTGTCCAGGAGTTCTTTAAATAACAAAAAGGCCTGGTGGCCATCTGGAGCACAGGAAAAATGGGATGTTTGCTGCTTTTGGTACCCCTTTGGCCCCTAAGCAATTGAGAAGTCTCTGAAGCAAGGAGCACTAACCTGGAGTACAAAAACAGAGTGGATCTGTGAATTTAAAATTGTATGTGATAGAGTGGATCACCAGAGTACAGTATATGCAAGGAAAAAAACATGCTTTCTATCTCATTATTCTCTTTAAATGTCTTCTCTTCCGTGAATATCCCTATAATATCTAGATGGTGATATTCCTTGCCAATTAGCTCCAAACATTTTTTAAATACCATATACTACTGAATGTATTCCCCAAATAATTGCCTGTATTTGTATAGATTTTTTTCTTCTCTATTTGATGGTTGGCTCCTTGAGGACCAGATCTGTGTATGACTTATTTATCCCTATATTTCTCTAGTACTAAGAATAGTGCTTGTAATGCTACTTGGCAAGAATTTATTGAATGACAAATGATTCAATATTGTTGGAAAAACAGCAAGTCATATTACTGTTGGAAATTATTTACGAAGTGCTCATATCTGAGCACTGCTGATAGGTGATTCAATTTTAAGGTGTGGCTAAACTCAGTCCCCTCTCCTGATTCTTTCTGATAATCTTTTGCATATAATTAGAATAAAAACATCTTAACTACTTTGCTTATGCTCATGGACCATGCTCCCATAGTAAAACCACCCATGTTGTTTCAAATGTGTTATTTTATGTGTCTGTTACTTAAGAAGAGCAGTTTTCAATTTTTTAATAGGCTGTTTTTATGCCACCTAAAAGATAATATCAGCACTTTACTGCTCAGTTGATGAAAAAATTATTATTTGGGGAGATATTGACTGAAGTGACTCTGAGGAGGAGTATTAGTATAAGCTAGGTCATGCTGCAGTAACAAACCCATCTTGGTGGATCAGTACAATAGATCATTTCTTGCTCATATTACATGTCCACCCTAGGTGGAGAGGACACACTCAGAGATCCTTGATGAAGGAAGCTCTATTTTTATATGTGCTTCTCTAATAATTGTGGCAGGGGAAAGGAACAAGAATAATTGCTCACTGGGTCTTAATGATACCCCTTGGAAAAGGTATACATTCATGCCATTGGCCACACATTAACTTCAATATCACTGGGAAAGTATAATATTAACATGTACCTAAAAAGAGGAAAATAGGGATATCTGTAAAAAGATCTAAAAATATAGCTAGTTTAAAGAGATTTTTAAAAACTTTTTCTTGTTCTATTATGCTACCTTCCTGATTAAACCTGGAAAGCAGATCAGAGTTTTACTGAGATAATGTAATGCTTATCATATGGACTATCACAAATGAAAGTTAACCACAGAGGTAGTACAGCACACTTCCATTCCCGTCATAATTTAAAATGCATGCTCTTAAATTTTGTGTTGGGAAATCTATGCAAGACAAATATTAGGGAGAGCTTTAAGAAAAACAGGATGTGTAATGTTACTAAGCATTATTTTATTAAGACACTGAAAGATCAAAAGACATCATTATGCCAATGACACCAGACTGATAAAATGTTAGATAACTCTGTGCTATCTGGAGATAAAATAAGTTTATTCTGTGTCCCCTCATGGTGGAAACTGTTGCTTGCCTATCCCAATAACCACTGGCCCTTTCCCCCTCATTGACAAAACCCTCATTTTATTTTGATGTGTATGTGGAGAGCAGTGGTTTTTCCCTCTTCCTTCTAGCTAGGTTCATTCATTTGATTAAGATTTGTATAATGGGCTTATAAGCACAAGTACCATGTGGTGTTTCTGGAAAGATTCCCTAGAGAGAAAGGGCACACTCTTAGCCTTCTGCTTCCTCTTTTCTGCTGCCTACAAAATGGATTTGATTGTTGGAGTTCTGCATATTTTAGCTGATCCTTGAGGAAGTGCATAAAGACTTGCCTGCTCCAGGTACTGGGGCCTGGAGGTGTTACACAGCGAGCAGTCAGGACCCCAGAAAAAGGAGCCATATTACCTGCTCCTAACAAATCTCTTCAGAATTAACAGGGGAAAAAAAAAAAAACACAGCCTTTTTTTGTGAACTTGAGACTGTTCTATCTCAACTCAGCATATAGACTTGGGACTCACCATTCAGCCCATGCCAATGTAGAAATGACCAGAAGGCCAGCCTTTCTCCTGTATCGCCTGTGCCTTTATAACCCCTAACCTTGCCTTTGATGGGGAAGACAGTATTCCCAGAGGTGCACAGGAGTGAGCCCTCAATCATTTAATCTAATGGCTCTGAGTTATTCTTTGAGAATTAATCTGCAGAAGCCTGCCTATTCTATGTTGCATCATGTCCTCCCTGATGCACACTCAGTATCACTGTATCTCTGTTTCTTTTCTCATGGAAAGGTTTGAGAGAAGAACTAAGAAAATACGGTATTATAAATACAAATGAAAGAGACTATATGAGAAAGGTTAATCAATAATGTTTGAGACCATGGTAAGCACACTTCTTAAGCTGTGCTCATCCTAAATTGGCAATTATTTTGAATATTTGCAAAATTTACTTTCCTTCCAAAATTAAATTATAAATGCTTTCATACTGGTTCATCCTACTTTGTTTTTGATTTGAGAAAAGTAATCAAAGGAAAATGTATTTACCTGCAGCTTGAGAGTGGATGGCTTCAATAATTTTAGAATTTTAGGTGCAATCAAAACCATTTCAGAATATTATATGAAGAAAAATCATGTTAAAATTTTGGATACAGAATTCCTACACTGTATTCCAAATTGTGAAAGTAGACTCAATTTTGCTGTTCATTGAACTGATCCAACTTTGAGTTACTTGTGCACACAGATACCTATAGCAATGCTTTGAGATCTGTAATTTAATATGTAATACTGTAAATTACTTGCAATTAATGTGAAGAAATTATTTCCAGGCAATTCAGGTAAAATCTATTATCACAAGGCAGCTTCTTAATTAAGAAACAAGGGACTGAAAGGATTAAAATTTAGGAGAAATGTTTACTGAAGTATTTTTTAGCAATACTAGCATTTCATACTCCAAAGAAATTAACATAAAATGCCTACAATGCTCTATTCTTATAACTATAAATATTATCTTATAACTTACTGTATTAATTCATATTTTATTATTCACAACAGCAAAATATAAAAGGAAGACTCAATGCCTTAGTTAAGCATGAACACAGCATTCAATAAAACAAATGCAGTAAAACAAAAATGAAATTTCCTTTTACAATTCTCAGAGAAAAACCAATAAAGAAATGAAATATATATATAATAAATTCAATTCTTATAATTTAAATTATTAGCTTAAATACAATTCACTTTTGAAAAATAATCTTCATTTCAATCTCAACAAGCTCTATACAATCACTTTAATAATTTCTGATAACTTTAACTTTGGGAATTCTTATGGTGTGGTATCAACATAGCCAAATCCTTGCTTCCTGGGATGTTTATGCATCTAAAAGAAAGACAATGATGCTCTCAAGCATTACAGAGACAAAGGAACATGCATTTCATTAACAGACATCTGCATTATTTCTTTCCACCTGACTTTCATTAATCTTGGTAATACCAGTTTTATTCTACCTCACTTTAAATAGCTATTGTATACAGTTGACTCTTGAACAACATGGTAGAGTAGTTAGGGGTGCCAACCTCCCCACCTGCCCCATGCAGCTGAAAATGCACGTATAACTTTTGACTCTCCCAAAACTTAATTACTAATAGCCTGTTGACCACAAGCTTTACCATTAACATAAACAACTGATTGACACATATTTTCTGTTTGTTATACATATAGATTATATACTCTATTCTTACAATAAAGTAAGCTAGATAAAGGAAAATGTAATTAAGAATATTATAAAGAAGAGAAAATATATTTACAGTATTTATTTTTTTAAAAATCTGTGTATAAGTGGACCCACACAGTTCAAATCTGGTTGTTGAAGGTTCAGTTATAGTTAACATATGAGAAATATAAAGCAATCTAACTTAAAAAAATTCTGCTTGTCTATTCAGAAGACAAGGTTTCTTTCTAAACTAAATAGAGACCTCATAAAACAATAGGTAGATAGAATAAGCTTAAATACAGTCAATCCTCATTATCTGTGAATTCCATTAATTGCAAATTCACCTCCTTGCTATAACTGATTTGTAATCCCAAAATCAATACTCAAAGTGCTTTAACAGTTGTCTACAGACATGTGCAGAGTGGCAAAAAGTTCCAGTCACTGGTCACACAAGATCCAAGCTGGGATCAAATAAGGTAACACTGGGCCTTTTTGTTTCAGTTCTCATACGCACATGACCAGAGCATGGAGACCACAGGGGCAGTACGGAAGTGTAAGGAGCTCCAGCTCTGGGGTCAGGTGGACAGGGTTTGACACCCTTCTATGGCACCTGTTAGTGGCACAGCCTCAGGCAAGTCATTTAACACTTCTGAACCTCGTTTTCTTTGGATAAAGAAAGTAGAATCTATAAGAATGAGGTGTGTTTTTTTTGCAATGTATAATTATAATCTGTGTTTAGATATATTTCTCCTAAGAATAATGGGTCAGTATTCACCAATTGAATGTTTGCAGCAATTTTATAGATCATTACTACCATGATTAATGAGAATCCACTGAATTTAATCAGGGGCATATTTATTCAATTTTCATGCACATAAACCTGTATCACATAAGAGAATAAGAATAATATAAATTATATATAATATAAATTGAATATTTCAAATAAATGAAAACTATTATGGAATTATATAACAAGTTTATGTGAATTTCTCAGAATTTTTCCTCAGATAATTATTAGCATAAAATGTATAGATATTTACCTCTGATTCCTTTGGCTAATGAATTGTGTAGATGCATTTAATTTGGATGTCAAGGAGATGAGTGTTGAGGATTCCACTACAATGACACTAAATAAATAAATAAATAAATAAATAAATAAAGGCATTATTTTGGATTGTACTATAATAAAGTTCAGATGACTACAAAACATTCTTCTTTTAATTTTTTCCTATCTTTCATATACTAGAATTAGAATCACAATAAAAAACAGTTTAAAAAGTCCAAGAATTCTCATTCTACAACTCAAAACACATATGTTAGAAAGAATTGAAAAATCTGGCATGAAATATGTAAAAAAGTAATATTCTTTTATATTGAAAGGCAACACTAAATTCCCACAGCAAGGAAATTTAGAACATAAATGACTACCGAAATTCTATTCCAAAAACAAAAAGGAAATCACACATTAGCCTTAATGCATTGTGAGAGCTATATAAATTTAATAATTTCTAATGTTATTTCCAAAAAAATAGAAATGTTTCTTTTGGGAGTATGCACATGAGAGGACAGACTGAGATTGGAACTCCTTAAAACAGTCCCACCCTTGAGCATGGGTAGGACTTTTACTGTTTAAACTGGTTTTGCAGCTCCCTGGAAAAACTCAGTTTACTCAGTGTGGTCTTTATTTGACCTAACTCAAAGGAAAATACATATCCCCAGAATGTTTCCTGAAAACAATCCATAGCAATTGTACCTGAGGCTGCTACACCAGTTGGAACAAATACGAGCCTACCAAACCTTAAAGGAAGATCTGGGCAATAATATGTCCACATGCAGGGTTGCTGTAGCTTGCTAGACCCCAAAACATGTCAAAGACCTTCAACTTCACCTCTGAGAGACAATGATATCTCACCAAATAAATAATATCATTAAAGAGAAGTTATACAAAATAAGTAATTATAAATTCTGTACTTCTATGAAGCTGTAAATTTCCTAGAAGAAAACATATGGGAAAAGCTTCTTGACATTGGTTTTAGGAATATCTTCTTGGATATGAGACTAAAACCACAAGAAACAAAAGCCAAAAGAGACAAGTAGGACTACATCAGATTAAAAAGCTTCTCTACAATAAAGGAAACAAAAGAGTAAAAAGGCAACGTGTAGAATTAGACAAAATACTTTTATAAGCTATAATCTGTTAAGGGGATAACATATAAAATACATAAAAAACCCTATACTTCTGTAAGTACAAAAACAAAACAAATAATCCAATTAAAATGGTAAAAGAACTTGAATAGCTATTTCTCCAAAGAAGACATACAGGTTACCAACAAGGATATAAAAAGGTCTTGCTCAATGTCCCTAATCATCAGGGAAGTATAAATCAAAATCATAATTAGATATCACCTCATACCTGTTAGGATTGTCTATTATCAAAAGAATAAGAGATAACAAATGTTGGTGAGTGTATGGAGAAAGGAAAACACTAGCATGCTCCTGGTAGGAATGTAAATTGGTATAGCCATTATGGAAAAATTAAAAATAGAACTATCATATGATCCAACAATCCCACTTCTAGGTATTTATCCAAAAGAATTGAAATCAGGATCTCAGTGACATATCTTCACCCTCATGTTTACTACAGCATTATTCACAATAGACAAGATATTGAAACAATTCAATCAACCCAAATGTCCATCAACAGATGAATGGAAAAAGGAAACGTGGTGTTGTATGTGTATATTACAGTGGAATATTATTCATCCTTAGAAAAAGAAAAAATCCTGCAATATGTGACAACATGGATGAACCTTGGGGAATAAATGAAGTAATAAGCCAGTTTCAGAAGGACAAACATTGTATGATTCCATTTATATGGGGAATATAAAATAGTCAAACTCATAAAGCAAAGAATAGAATAGTAGTTACCTGGGGCAGGGAGGAGAATGAAATGGGAAGTTTTACTCAACATAAGCCAGTATCAGAGATATGCTATGCAACATAGTGCCTATAATTAAAAATATAGTACACTGCACCTGAACATTTGTTAAGAGGGTAAATCTCATATTAAGCATTTTTACCACACATACACATACATACACACACAAACATGGAATTAAGTAATGAAATAAACTTCCCACAAAGCAAAGCTCAGAGCCAGATCATTTCAGCTGTGAATTCTAACAAATGTTAAAAGCATACCAATCCTGCCTTGGCTGGTGTGGCTCAGTGGATTGAGTGCCAGCCTTTGAACCAAAGGGTCACCGGTTCAATTCCCAGTCAGGGCACATGCCTGGCATGCAGGCCAGGTCCCCAGTGGGGGGCAAGAGAGAGGCACCACACATTGATGTTTCTCTCCCTCTCTTTATCCCTGCTTTCTCCTCTCTCTAAAAATAAGTAAATAAAATCTTTTAAAAAAGAAAGAATACCAATCCTTCATAAACTCTTCAAAAATAGAAAGGATCATTTCCCAAGTCATTCTCTGAGACTAATATTAGTAATACAACAAAACAGATAAAGACATCACAAGAAAAGGGAATTACACTATTAAATCCTTTGATTATAAATGCAAGATACTAGTGAACCAAATCTCACTATATGTAAAAACAAGGCATCGCAGAGCAAGTAATAGTTGCATTCTACAAACAAAAAAATTGAAATCATTGATCTGATAGACACAGGCATAGGTGTTAATCCTGTCTCTGTTAAATCTAGACTAGGTTAACCTTTTTGTTAAAAGTTATGCTAAATTTGGATTTTAAAGAAGCAAATCTGGTAACTGTGCTACATAGAATTTTGGGGAAAATATATAAAATATTTATTTTAAAATACATTTAATACGACATTATTAATAAGAACTAAATTCTGATCACTTTGTAAGTATCATGTCAAAACTTAGGTCACTTTATTGTTACTGTTTATAACATAAAATTAGTCTCTATATAAATTAATTAATTTATTTTTAGTTTTTTTGATATTTTAAATTTTGAAAAGTAATACATGTCTACTACAAAATATTGATTTTATAAATGTTATTATTGGTTTTTAAATTTTGTATTTTAAATTTTACCTAAGTTTAAGGGCCATATTCATACAAGGGAAAAGGCAGTCAAATTACCCCAATTAATAATCTCATCCTCCATGAAACCATGCACCCTGCACAAGAAGTAACAATTTTAATGTGATTTGGGATAAACCATAAAGTACAAGAAAATATTATGATTTTTGTGAGAACATACAACAACGCTAATATTCTACCAGTTTCTGGGACTTTGAGATTTTCTTGATCCTGATTACTTCTGAGGAACTGCAGTCAGTCACTTGGTTCATTTACGGGCATATTTTAATCCTGGGTTAATGTCTTATTTTCTGACATTTTATGTTCCTTACGCTCTGATGTAACATTTGAAAAAATTATAGTAAATCAAATTCTCCCTCAGTGAACTTAGGAACCATAAATTCACCAAAAACTGTTGAACAAAAGAATTTCTGTTTTGTCAATCATAAATGATATTTGTCAATAAGAAATTACCAAAAGCCTAGACATACAATGATTTAAAAAACTGAAAATTATCAAACATTAATAAATGTGCATATAACTTATGGTCTCAACACAGGTACTATTGCAAGGATTTGATTTCTAAAGTTGGTGGAAAGACAGTTTATAATTTAAGTGGTACATAAGGTATCATTGTCCATCTTCTCCCTCAACATGTAAGTCTATAGCAAGGTATTTTTCTATTGTGAACTTAAACAATAATTAAACATTTTATTGTATTTTAACCTCAAATCCATGTTGTTGGTATTGTCGCTAAATCTCAAGACATACAAATACACACTTAGTATGCAGTTTCAATCAAAGATGCCTTAGGTAAAAATAAATTTTCTGCTTGAATAGATATTTCACTTTTGGAAATTAACAGATGAAATAAAGTTAGAAATAAAAACTCAGTTAATTGTAAATATATGAAATGGAAAGAACAGTACACCTCAACAAACAGAAAGCTTATGCAAAAAAATTTGTAAATTTGATATTATCAGTCCTAGCTTTGTATATATCAGTAGCATTTCAAGGAAAACTGATTTACTTTCATTAGTTCTTTTATTTTATATGATAATGCTTATAAACTTACAGGAATGTAAATAGAAAATATTTCTCCTCAAAACAGTTCATTTTGAGGAACATTACATATTTCCCTTAACATTGGATATGGCTAACTTAATGAATTTAAACCAATATCTTACTTGAAGTTCCCAGCAATATGGAAGGGGTTTGTAACTTTCACAGTGATGTCTTTCCATTGATAACATGCAGTTTTGCATTTTATAGTTTCCTAAAGTAAAAAAGAAAAATGAAGACATACTAAATTGTAAGAACAAAAGACAGAATAACCTGAACTATAAAATATAAGCTTAAAGTATCTAAAAACCTGTTCATTTAAATATGACAATGATATTAATTGATATAATTCCCCTTTTCCCAGAAACACTGTACTGCAAAAATCTGAGTGGGAAGAAATAAAAACATATTTCATTACTTTATATCATCACTGATCCCCAGTACTGTGCTAATAATAACTGCAAACATGTCACATAGTATTGATGCAGGGTGCAGCCAGGAGGGGGCCCCCAAAATAGGGATTTGGAATGGGGGCCAGAACTCAGGGTGTCCAGGGAATATTAGAGAGACATATACAATGTTCTCACCCCTTCCCCCACAGGTATGAGTTGGGGGAAGGGACACATGGAGCAGGGACATGCAGAGCTGCTAATCCATGGCATGGTCATTTAACATATCTATAGCCTTTGGCTGGTAGCTTAGATGTGTTAAATAGCTGTGGCCATGCTCTGAGCCAGGGGGATGGAAAGGACTCCCCCCAAGACGTGACTGAGGGAGGAACCCCAAGTTATAGCGCCTGTGTGGGAGCTTGGAGAAGACTGGCTCTAGAAAATGGGGACACACCTGCCCAGACTCATAATGGCATCCCCAAAAACTTGGAATATACAGGAATGCTGGCAGGTGTAACTGATTGTAGGAGGAGTTGGAAATGGGGGTACAGAAGAGATTTGGCACGGGGATTTAAACTGACACATGGCAGCCATTGAGGAAAAATCCACACGCTTTCACCAGAGTCAGGACCCCCACAGCCCTATGAGGGAAAAGCACCATGTGGCTTTAGCAGAGAATTGCCACGTGGCTTTTCCAGAGTGGGGACCCCTTCCCCACAGCTTTGGTAGAAGAAGAACCACGCGGCTTTGGGGTGCTCCCTTTGGCTGTGTGGCCTGGGAGCAAGAGAGACTTTGCCTGAAAGAAAGGGGAAAGGACTCTTGCCAGTAGGCTGTGAGAAGGTGCCACATGGCTTTGGATTAATTAGAGATTCTGCCTGGACGACACAGCTGATGGTGTCAGGAGCCTGGATCCCGGACATGTGCTTCTCTTCCTGAATTAAGGTACCCTGATTTAGGACAGAGGGAGATAGGAAGCACTGTGGGTGTCTGTGGGTATCCTAAAGGACTTTGATATTTTAATGAAGATGTTAAGTTACTACTTTAACTCTGTATAGCATTAGATAAACATTTCCTTTCCTTTTCACAAATCTCTGGCTTTGAGAGGCATCTTTCCATAAGGTGTCGGATATAACAGATCTTCTGTTGTTCTGTAACAGTATCTCTCAAATAAATAAATTTCCTTAAAATTTTTTTATTAATGACTGAGCATCTCACATTTGCAAATTAATTAATTACATATATACACCTAATAACACAACATAAGGGAGAGGCAAGTATGTATGTGTGTGTATGCACACAGGTGTGTGAGAGCATGAATATCTATCTGTGTATGGCTATGTGAAAGTGCGACATGCCACTGTTTATAATGCGGTGGCTACACTGACATATTTTACTATAATAAAAGCACAGGTATAAAATTTAAAATTCAAATTGCCCAGGGGATTTCCGTTGAGGAAAACATTCTAGGAATTCTACATTTTCAGACTGATCGTGTTCTTACCTTTTTTTATTTCTCCATTATTACTCACTCTACCTCCTGGTGACCAAGACCATGAGTAGTCAGATGGACAAGTAAACAGGAACCACATAAGTTTCAAGTGTCAGCTTGTCTAACCCAGAGTGATGTTAATAACAAGCTAATAAAACCATCCATGTCTCTTTGATACATGTGGCAACGCAATGCTTTGTTTCAGAGAATTTGTGTGAAAGGCTTGGGAAGTCTAAGAGCATTATGCATGAGAAAATCAGGTCACAATACACATCTCACTGACAATCAAATGCCTGCTTCCGGTTCTGGGTGTCATTGTCTAACAAGCCAGTCTGTCCTTGTGAACATCTTAATGCTCTCTGTACGCAACTCACCACTACTGGAGTCATTCTATTTACTTCCTACTCATTCCACTGCACACCTAAAATTCTTTATAATCCATATAACAAATTTACTTCTTCTTTCCCATATGTCCATGTTAGAAAATAATATTTTGCCCAAATGCTAAGTACAAAAAGGCAATCATAGCAACATCACACTCCTTTTATAGGAAATGTTAAAGTCCTTCTCCCTCATCTTTTGAAATATAAGCACAACTCTGGAACATCATCGCCTCTCAATAAATGCCAGTCTTCTCATTATATTTAGAATGGATCTAATCTACCGGGCAATAAAAATAAACTGATAAATGTTCCAACTGGAGAAGAGAAACATTTTCTTTGCTGTGTAAACCACCAACTCTTAATTCAAACAAAAGCAGAAACAGGCCCAGGGACTGCTTTAACTTCAACTGCAAGTCTCCATGGCTGAGGGCATGTAAATTGCTATGTGTACAGTGAATGACTCCTTCATGAAAAGCACAAATGTATGGTAATCTTAAAAACGTGATCTTAAAATAATACTCAATACAAGTCCTTTCAAGTTCTATTATGAAACAAGAGACATATTTTCATAGAAAATGTATCCTAGTAAGAATATCAGAGATACAGAAGCCAAAATTTGGGCAAATGTAAGTACATACAGACTGGATCTCAAGGAACAAGAGCTGCCAGGAGATAAAACTAGGAAGAATAGCTATGCTTAGGATACTCCATTGCCTGGAAAGAAAAGTGAAGACGTACAAAATAGGTAAAATTTACTTACAATGGGATGAAATCGGTGGACTTCACCTTTAAGCGCAAAAACCATTGCAGTGCCTCCGACTTCAAGCTTGGATTTTGAAATTAACATCAGTGAGGCTTCAGCTGGATGAAGGAAGCGACTGGTGAACAGCACAGTGACAATGATGTGGCCTCTATTTCATAAGATACAAGAAAAATAATTTATTGCAAAAAGACAACAACCATCCATTCAGTGGAGACCATATGCCCAGTGCCTACACTCTGCAATATACTCACTTCTACAGTAAAACTCAGGGTTCTTGCCGATTTCAGGAAGCCTACAATCTAGTTATTGTCATCAGTTAAAACATCTTGATCCACCTGTATGTCCTCTTTGGAGAAAAGTCTATTATAGTATTCTGCCCATTTTTTTATTGAATTGTTTTGTGGTGTTGGGTTGTATAAGATCTTTATATATTTTATATAAACCCCTTACTAACAAACATAAGAAAAGATGTTCAACATCAGTAAGCATCAGGAAAACACCAATTAAAAAGCGCAATGAGTTATCACCTCATACCTGTCAGAATGGCTATTATTAACAAATTAACAAATAACAAGTGCTGGCCAAGATTCAGAGAAAAGGGAACCCTCATGCCCTGTCAGCGGGATTTCAAATTGGTGAAGCCACTACAGAAAATAGTATGGAGGTTCCTTAAAAAATTAAAAATAGAACTACCATATGGCCCAGCAATTCTACTTCTGGGTATTGAACTGAAGAAATCCAAAACACTAATTCAAAAAGATATATGCCCCCTGTGTTCTTTGCAGCATTGTTAACAATAACCAAGCAGCTATCAAGCATTTTAAGTAACTATCAAATGACAAATGGATAAAAAAGAGTTGGTATATATATGATGGAATATTACTCATCCATAAAAGAGAATAAAGTCTTGCCATTTGCAACAGCATGGATGGACCTACAGGGTATTACAGAAAGACTAATATCATACGGCATCACTTATATGTGGAATATGAAAAACAAAATAAACAAGCACAATAGAAACAAACTCATAGACACAGAGGACAAATTGATGGTCACCAGATAAGAGGGGGATTGGAAGACTGGGTGGAAAAGGTGAAAGGGATTAAGCACAAATTGCCAGTTAGAAAAACAGTCCCAGGATGTAAAGTACAGCATAGGGATTATACTCAATAATACTGTAATAATAGTGTATGGTGTCAGATCAGTACTAGACTTATTGGGGTGATCACTTTGTAAGTTATATAAATGTCAAACCACTAAGTAGTATGTTGGAAACTAACATAACATTGTACATCAACTGCAATTGCAAAATAAATTAATTAAAAAAGAAAACACCTTGATCTAGTCTATAATTCTAAAGTTAACTTCCAAAAATATGTATAATCTACCAAATACTGGATTTTCTAACAGCTGGCCAAAGAAAATAATATATTTTGTGTGAATTTCATAAGACACTCTGTGCTACTATATAGGCACATTTTTAGTCATATCACCGGTTTTTGGTCACATGGAGAAAAAAATGTGAAAGAATAAGAATGCAAAAGATACTTAGAACTCTGGTTGAAAATAAAATTCGAATCTCGAACTTAATGGTATATAAGTAACATGATGTTTATCTACAAGATACACATAATTAAAAGAAGGAATCAAGAAAACATATCCATCTTCCTTATCTTCAACTTCGTAGCCTAAAACATAGTAGAAAGGAAAGAGTGGATCATAGAACTTTGTGCCAAGACCTCACATCCACTGCAGTTCAGGCTTGCATATGTGGCCTTGGAGATTTCCCTTCCCAGTTTGTAGGGGAATGACTGGGCCATGGTATCCTGGCAACCTTACCTGACAACACAAAGGCCACATATGCAAGCCTGAACTGCAGTGGGTATGAGGTCTTGGCACAATGTTCTATGATATTCCTGTAACATAAAAGCACAGAGGCTCATGAAGTGCCGCTACAAGAGCATTTCTCTCTTGTCTCCCTACTCCCCTGCGAGGCTGTCCCCCAAAATCCGATGAGGTCTGAGACTTGCTATCTAGTCCCCTTCAGGGTAGAGTTAGCGCCTATAAAACTACTTGGTTGCAGCATGAAACTGACTGTCAGTGACAGTGTGTCCTACTGTGTATGTTGCTATCATCAGGTCCCTTTTCTTTTGCTGTTGTGCTGCACAAGGACACGGGACCTAGCCTATTGATTACTTTTGCTTGTGCTGCTTATGTAAATAAAGAACTCTTCAAGTAAAAAATGGTTTTCATTGTTTCTTTACTGGCTGAATATTTCAGCCATGCCTTGGCTTGCTGCAACCATGGCTGATAAATCTCAGGGAAATTTTACCTTTGCTTTTGCCCTGGTTTTTAACATATTTAGCATGAAGCATCATATCGCAGTTATCTTTTGTATAAACTATCTCCAATCACCTTCCCTTAGGACACATATGATTGGAAATGGAGATGGGAAGAGATTCTCTGGGTATCAAACTTTGGCATAGTTTCCCTAGAATGACTGAGGAATTACTGTGGAATGGGTGAGTTTAGGGAGCAGCGGAGTAAAGTGAATGAGGGCTTTCAGATCAGTAGAAACATTCTCAAAACTGCTCTTTAGGGAAAATTACAGTTCACATCCAGCAAGACTGAGAATGCTTTTTATCCAGATATGCCATTGCTAATCTCAATTTGTGGAAAAGGACATTTTCTTAGCTATTATGAAGAGATCATGGACTTGAATCTGATTGAGAACAAAGAATATTTGTCCTTCTGATCTTTTTCTGGGTATAATGGGCTCAAACTCTGTGTCAGGTACCTATAAGTGATTCAGGATTTTTCTAGATATTAAGAAATCATGGTTACATAAAACCATTCATTCATTCAATTGATATCTATAGATAATTTATATTATACCAAAGACTTTTTTAAGATTTTGGGATACAGTAATGAGAAAAATAATACACAGTTGCCCTGGCCAGTGTGGCTCAGTTGGTTCGATTCCCTGCCCGAGCAAATGCCTGGGTTGCTGGTTCAGTCCCCAGTCTGGTGCATGCACATTGATGTTTCTCTTTCTCCCTCCCTTCCCCTCTCTCTAGAATCAATTAAAAAAATGAAAACACTATTGTTAATCTCCTAACTCTTACATTTTACAGGACATGATGGACAACGTATCATCACAAAATAAATGTGAAAACTACAAATTATTTGTGTGTTGTCAAGTGGCATGAGAGCACAATAATGGGGACCATGATGCAGTCTGAAAGGTCCATAAACATGTATTAGTGATGCAAGACAGAGTGAAGAGCCCACCATGAAAGCCACATGGACTATGTTGAGATGTTCCGTCTATATCATGGTGGTGATGGGAAGCCAAAGGGATATTCAAAGTAAAAGAGTAACATAACCAAATTTGCATCTAAAAAAATATTGCCAATCTGATATATAGGAAAGATTGAAGGGAAACCCTTTTAGGAATCCACTGTAGCAGCTCAGTTTAAAGATGATGATTGTACATTAAATTAGAATGGAACAGGCAGGTCAGAGGAAAAGATGACAAATTTAGGATACATATGGTAAAATAAATAGCACTAGGTAATCGATTTGATCTTCATGGAAGCTGATGGAAAAAGGTGTTCAAGAATGATCATATTCTAAATAACATGCATTTAGTACATGAATTTATGAATCTATACTTAAGTCCTATGAAACACATTTTTAAAAGAATTTGTGTATTTACTTTTAGAGAGAGGGGAAAGAAGGGAGAAAGAGGTGGAGAGAAATAGTGATTTGAGAAACATCATTTGGTTGTCTGTTGTATGCACCCTGGGGACCAAACCAGCAACCTAGGCATGTCCCTGATTGGGAATTGAACCAGCAGCCTTCTGTTTTGCAGACCAATGTCCATCCAATGAGCCACACGGGTCAGGGCCAGTGAAACAAATTTTAAAACACAGTATCCTTTTTATGAAGCCACTGGCTGGTTTTAGAACCATGAAGATTTGAGCTTCTCTTGAGTATAGATACTCCCTTTATAAAAAAAATTGTGGTCATATTTTGAAGCATGTAAATGATGAGGATTCCTTTCTGAATGTATTAGAAAGTTCAGTATCCAATGGGTGGTCAACCTCAGGTCAGGTCTTAGGTCTGCAGGCATATACATTATAAGTATAGGTTTTATCCTAATTTTCCTACCTTTGATTTTCTTTCTGTTCCAATTGCCTCCCCCTCATTTAAAAATAATCACCTTCATGTTATATGTACCTCATAAGCTACTTCAACTTGGCTTTTGGAAAAGATGGAGAATAAATATACAATACATCACTGTCAGAGCCCATATGGCTCAACAAGAATAATGAGGAAAAAAAGAAATAGAATGGTTTTCTAAAACTATACTTCCACTTTTACGAGTCACTCTATGGTTATAGCTAAATTTAGTCATAAAGTTAGATGCAGAAATAAACATTTTTGTTTATTTGTTGATGTAGCTGTTTAATCTTTCTATATAAATTATATCTCTGGCAATTTAAATCCCCAGCTGGCAGAAAGAGCATTATTAATTGTGATTTAGACAGATTCTAAGACAGGATGTGGTGCACATAGATAATTATACAATATCTGATAATGATAAAGCCACAACAGTTTTGTTTTTTGGTTAAGAAAACAAAACAGTTTCTGAATCCTATTCATAAAAACCAAAGACTATAAAATTACTAAGTCTAGCTAAACAGATACTTAAAGAACCACCTAATAATAGTATTTAAGCCTGCAAAATAAAAAGCATCCAGAAAAGTGAATAATTATTTTCCACATACATGGAGAATTAAGCATTAGAGAACCCTTCTGTGGTTTTCCCAAGAACACTTAGGGGTCTTCTTTTTTCCATTTTCCTCTGGTTCTATATATACATCACAAATAAAACAATTATCAAATTATATCTTCATTGTGTATTTGCTTATATTACACTCTGCTAGATTGTAAACACTGTGAATAGTGTTGATATTTTCATCTATAAATCACCAGCACTTTCACCCTGGCTGGTGTGGCTCAGTGGATTGAGAGCTGGCCTGAGAACCAAAGGTTCACCGGTTCAATTCCCAGTCGGGGCACATGCCTGTGTTGTGGGCCAGGTCACCAGTGGGGGCCTGTGAGAGGCAACCACACATTGGTGCTTCTCTCCCTCTCTTTCTCCCTCCCTTCCCATCTCATTAAAATAAATATAATCCTTCAAAAAAAAATCATCAGCACTTTGAATTGAGGCACAAGGCAAATACATATTGATTGCTCCCTGTAAGTTCCAGTTACAGTACTAGATGTTTTGCCTATATAACTGCACTTATTACTGATAACACTGTAAAAAAATAGTGCAATCCACATTTTCCAAGTAAAATAAGGAAAATGAGGCTGGATCATAGAGCCTGTACATGTCAGTATCAAAAGCTACCATTTAATTGTTAAATGATGTAATAGAAGAGCTAGGCTACAATAGCATCTAAAACACCGATTATCTCATTAAAGGTACAATAAAGGGAGTTTTCTGTAAAAAGTGCCAGCTAGAGGGAGCCATTGAGCAATAGCTACACAGAGGCTAATAAAGGAAACAAAGGTGCCCTGTGAGACTCCTGGAGAAGCCATTTCCAGAAAAGCCTAGTTTCATAGAGAGCAAAATGAGGTTCAGACAGCCCTACTATTCCCAAAGCCAGTGTAGAATACCAGGCAACTGGGCCTAAAAGCACAAAGTTCTCACCCTAAAGTGAAATCTGCCAACTGACAAACCTGTGCATTTACTGACTCACAATTGACTTTTCTACCGCCATTTTATTACATATAAATGGATAAATGGGTATCACAAGTCATTAGAGTTAATCCTTCAATGTGGAAAGACTGAGACCAAGAGAAACAAATGTTAAGAACTGACCTTAAAGAAAATGAAAATAATACAAGTAATGATTTATAAAGCTATTGAACCTCAAATTAAGGACATGATGTTATTAAATAAAGATATTGAAAAAGAGAAGTGTTCTTATGAACATATGACATTATCTATCTCTACTTAATCTATCTATATATACACAATGACTAGGGATAGAGAAAAATGGGAACATTGGGGTATCTTTCAGGTCTGATTATCATTCTTCTACTTTTTTTCTTTATACTTTCATAGTTTCAAAATTTTATGCAATGAGCACATAGTGCTTTTATAATCAGAAACAACTATATATAACATATAATGCTATGTATATGTATATATTTAACATGTGCTGCTTCTCATTTTCTGCAGGAAACAGGACTATACCACATAAACAATTTATTATTTAATCTGTATAGCCAATGTGCATGAAAGATAAACTAAAATTAAATATATATATATAATGTAGTTGCTTTATGTTGTTAGAAATTTTTTAACAAAGTTAATGAGGAATTGAAGCAACATAGGAATAATTTATCTATGTGTAAGTAATGGTCTTTTCATTTATATATATGCTAAAAACAAACTGCTATTTAATAATTATAACACACATTAAATCTCTAGCTGATACATTCAAAGAAAATTTGTAATTAAATACTTACCCTGCAGGAATTGTCACAACATTATTTGTCATGTGAAGGGAGAAGTCAGTGGCATCTCTTCCAATAAATGTCATTTTATATACTATGGCTTTACAGCTTGAATTTCGCACTTCAATCTATGTTGCCGAACAAGAGAGTAGAAAGATCATGAATTTAAAAAAATATACAGCTTAACATTTCTTCGTTTACCAAAGAAAGTTATACATTTTAATCATGAAAATATTTGTTTCTAATGTACACTAACTAGAGGAAAACAGACTTTGTATTCGAAGACAGCATATATACAGTTTAGCAAAAGTGGACAGGCAGAAGGAGCTTCCATGCAAGGAAGTGGCACAAAGATTTGAAGTCGAAAGTTAACAACTTGGATTTTGATTTTTATTGCCAAGAAAAATCTTTGGAAAATTTTAAACAGAACTTATACATTCCAATTTACAAAAAAAAAAAAAAAAAATTACTCTGGCTGCTCAGTGTAGAAAGTTTTAAAGAGTGTAGGTTTAAAATCAGAGGTCCAAGCTGGAAATGCTGGTGGCCTCATCTAGAAGCCACAGTGTAGCCAGGGTTTGGCTGTCCCTTCCTTCCTGATGCTGAGGTGTGGAGAGTGCTGGAGAATGAGTTACTTCATTTTTAAAGAGAGTATTGCATGAAAACTTAAGTATACAAGCCTTTGTGTAGAATATAATAGGGATTCAAAAAACATATACACATTAGGAAGACACTAGGTTACCATGGAAAGTACTGACTCAAGAGAGGGCAAATGGATGATTGACCACTTTACAGTGAAGACAAGGTAACTGCACTTAAGCAGTCCAGCAACTGTAGTCACAGACACCGAGGAATTAATAATTAGCATTATGTGTGATTATAGTGAATTATAAGGAATATGGTAGAGGTTTGTTGACAGATTAACTACTTTTATATGCCAATGAAAACTTTGGTAACTACCAGAACAAGTATGTTGTTGCTGAAGAGTACACACATTCAGTTACCCCAACAAATGTGGAGGTCTCATGTTGCCTACTTGCTTACAGATTTCAGCCCCTAATGAATTAATTAACAGACCAAGTAATTTTTAACTCCCAGAGGGCTAATGTCCATTTTCTGGAAGAAAAAGTTTAAAATAATAATAAATTCACTATACAGTGTTATTAGCTTATAGTCCTGGAACTTCCATAACCAACCGTGAGTTCTTAAGGAGGACATTCATCCTCATTGTAATATCATATGTATGACACAAGGCCATTGGGCTCGTCTGTGGTCAGAGTATTCCACCCAACTGCAGGATTTCACGGAGGGGTGGTGAGTGGTACGGAGGGGAAAAGGAAAGCTGATAAAGGGGAAAAAAAAGACAGTTTTGGAGCCTCAATTCCCACTTTGCGATGATGGTCAGTCTTTAACAACTGTACTTCTGTGCAAAATTTCTTTCCAAAAAGAGGAGAAGAAAAGTTCATGGCTTTAAAAATTATCTCAGAAAATCACTGCACCCTACAGTTTTCCAATGATCACCATGTGGTTTAATGGTTGAAATAGTCTGTGTTTCTATTTGAGACATTCATATAGCTCCAGAAATATATTTTCAATTGTACTAGCCACTTCCTGAGATTTTTCTTTTTCCTGGAAGATTGAAAGGGTTGAAAAGAATGATATTCTATGACTTAGGAGCTGCCATTTCTGGTGCTGATGCATAAGGGCAAGCTATGTCTAAGTTTCTCAGCAACTTCCAAATTAATGACTTTCTTTAAATGAAATTTAAACTCACAGCTCGTTGCAATTGATGTTGTCTTTTGCATTCATATTTAATTTTTATCGTTTCCTTCAAAAGATGTATCTTACACTTGTGAAAAATAAAAACTATGTATAATGTCACCTGTAATCTTAAGGTGTGGACAATATTTCTAATGAGTTAAATTAGAAAGAAATCATATTTCTATTTTCATGTGTTTTATTTGATTTTTATCATCACAAGTAAAATTTTTGTTTAAATATGAGCATGTCTTATTAAATATACTTTTAAATAACAAATGTCATAAAAATTACAAACATGTGGTCAGAGTTAAAGGTAGTTAATAATACTTAACTGTAATAAATCAATGCTTAATCTAATTTAGACTCCTACTATCTTTTGCAGGTCTAAAGCAAAACATTTCCAACTGTTCATAGATTTTATTTTGAAGTCAGAAGTTCTCTACAATATAATTATAGCTCCAGGCTAGTTAGTACCCAAGGCCCTTGAATATCATTGCAGTTAGGGAATGAGCATAGTAAACACTATGGAAAAAATTCTCTAAAGAGTTTTATATTTTTTCTCTGACAAAAAGGGGAAAGGAATAAAATTAAGCAACAGGGATTCTATCTCAATATTTGCTAGCAAAAAATCACAAGGAGTGACTTTACTTTCCCTAAATCGAGCCTTTACACTTTGAGACAAGAACCTGAGTTTTTCCTTGAGTTTTAACTAAATCATACCAGCCTTTGCTCCTATCAGCCCAGAAGCCACACAGTTATTTTTTTCCAAGAGGTTACAACTAGAAATCAAACATCACCAAGACATATATTTTGAAGACCACATGTGGACAAGTTTTGCCTGGGAATTATAAACTTAACACCCACCCATAAATACGGGGAAGAATACATAAAACAGCCTAAGGAAAAGAAATAAACATGATCTATCCAAGCAGTAAAATAACCTGTGTACAAAATAAGATTTTATCAGTCCATAGTATCCTGAGAAAGAAGCAAGGAGACCACCTATGAATCTGGTTAAAGATTTTATGAAAACAATCTTAGATAAATATAAGCAATTTAAAATTGCATGGCAGAGGATATTTCACAAGTGTTCATGTGAAACAAATTGTTTGAAATTGAAGTCAATTATCCCTGATAAGATATTCCCCAAAGAGAACACTTGCTATTGTTATAGGACTTGAAATTTCATTTTCAATTTTTTTCTGAGGATTAAAGAATCCACCGTTATACATTTAGTACCTGCAGCATATATAGCATCATTTAAATGGGAATTAGGAGGCCCAGGTCAGGAGCACTTCCATTATTACTTCCTTTCCTACATCCCCATTGGAACAAAATCCATCTCTGTGTATAAACAGTTCCCAAAAGGAAAGCCAAGCACATTCAGGTCACGAGTTTCCATTTAGGGTGTCAGTCCTCTTGCACATGAAATGGATTTCAAGTTTCCTGAAAGGATTGGCCCTTCAAAGTACATAACCTCCATCTTCCACATCCCCAACCCCCACTCCTCAACTGCATGAAAGAGTCATCATTTCCTTGCTGATAGTGATTATTATTAAGCACAATCGTCCCTTTCATTCTGCTATACCTTTGGTTTAGAAGGACCAACATTTGCTAAGGCTTATTGTATCATAGTGATACTTCTCTTAATTTGAGGCTAGGAAAAAAATATCTGAAACCCCTCTTAAGTGTTAATTTTGTATATTTTGCCCCTAAATAGAGCCTTACCGTTTTTATCACAGCTTCATGTAGAGTACAATTAAAGATCACCTCTTCCTTGGGGATAAATTGAGGGAGTTTTTCATACAAGAAGACACAAAACATGAGCATCAGGATTGGATTAGGGTCACAGATGTCAGTGGCCTAGTTTTGAAGAAGAGAAATGTAAATAAGAGGACACATAGATAAAATATATAACTAGAGCTAATGCACAGTAATCAATTGTTGAAATACTTTAAAACTGTTTCAAGTGATACTGAAATGCAGATACAATTAAGAAAATGTTGTTGTAAATGAGAAGAACTTGACTTAAGTGTTAAAAGATGAATGAGATGTATTCTAAGTATAATAACGACCTCAGAGCCTCAAAGAGTCCATAAAACCTAGTCAGAGGTTAGAAAGATACTACGCACTAGAAATACTGACCAATGTGACTATAAGACACCATCCCTGAGTTATTAAAGTATCATAGAATACACTAAAAGAAAACTTGAGAAGTAGGCAAAGTACTTAGGTAAAAGATGGCAAGAGATTTTCAAGCAAACCCCAAGAGAGGAGGTAACACATGAGATGAACTTGAAGGCTGTTTGGACATCAAATATGTTGTATTTGGTGTGAGGTGAAGGGTATGTTCTATCAGAAAGACAAAGAACTGTAGGGCAAAAATATAGTGAAGTACAGTGTTCACTTGGAGGAAGAAGTACAATTTGAGTCATGCCTAAGGTAAGAAGGGACAGGTACTGGAAGGAAACACTGAGCAGTGTGAGAACCACATCATGGCAGGCATGGGTACCAGGGTCAGGAACTTGGTTTCTGAGCAAGCAATAACACAGGAGCAACAATTGAAGCAGACCAAGCAGTGGGTGGTTGGGGAAGTAATTTTCCCAGAACAGACAAATTATACTAAGGCAGAAAATATACTTAGAGTGATAAACAAGACAAGTTAGTGATGGTTGTTGGACTAGATTTGAGGTAAAATTACAGAGGAATAATGGCACAGATGATCAATATAGCCAGAATGCACAGGGAAGCTAAACAGTAGAGTCAGGAGTAGAAGGAGGAAGAATTCTTTCGATCAGTTTATGTAGTGCTTCTGAACTTCTAGAACAAGCTGGAGGTAGTGGGGAAGAATTATTCATATCAAAAAAGGAATTGGGATTGATCTGAGGAATGGATTCAAAGACATATAAAATACCACTGATGAATAAGCAACTCAGTCATTGGTAATGTACAGGGAGCTCTCCACACTTCCATAAAATGAAGAGCACGGTATGACTAAACGGTACACATTCAAATTCACAACTGAAAATGACCTAGGCCTGGCCTAGAAATGCAAACAGCTAGAGCTAAGGAAATCTAAAGTGTTACAGTAGGCCCCCTTATCCATGGTTTCACCTTCCACAGTTTCACTTATTCATGGTCAAGTGCAGTCCGAAAACATTGAAAGGAAAACTCCAGAAACCATCGTAAGTTGAAAATTGTGCGCTGTTCTCCATAGTGTAATGAAATCTCGTTCAACCCTGCCCAGAATGTGAATAATCCCTTTGTTCAGTGTCTCTATGCTGTATGTGCCACCCATCCTTTAGTCATGTGGTAGGTGCCTCAGTTACCAGATCAACTGCCACAGTATCACAGTGCTTGTGCTCAAGTCACCCTTAGTTCACTTTATACTGTCCCCAAACACAAGAGTGGTGATGCTGGTCATTTGGATATGCCAAACAGAAGCTGTAAAATGCTTTCTTGAAGTGAGAAGGTAAAAGTCCTGAACTTTATAAGGAAGAAAAATATATATGCTGAGGCTGCTCAGATCTACCATAAGAATGAAGCTATCCATATAATTGTTAAGAAGGAAAAAGAAACCCCTGCTAGTTAGTTGAGAGAGACTACATTACACAACTTTTATCACAGTATATTATTATAATTGTTCTATTTTGTCACTAGTTAATCTTGTTAACCTCTTACTGTGCCTAATCTAGAAATTAAACTTCGTTGTTAAGTGTGTATGTGTAGGAAAAAGATGATATATAGTATATATACATAGCATACAGAGTATTCAGGCATCTGTGGTCTTGGGCATCCATTGGTGTTTGTAGAATATATCTCTGGTGGTTAAGGGGAGGTGGGGCTACTCACTCTGTGTGGAACTAAAGCACTTCACTCTAAAATTTGGCAGCAGTTGCCAAAGAATAATTTATAGCCCATCTGATTATCTGGTAATTCACATTTCCAAAAACATTCTTTTTCTTTCTTTGGAAGAAAAGAAGAGGGTTTTTTGTTTTGTTTTGTTTTGTTTTTGTCGATAAGCAGTAAAGTTTACTGGGGAGGAGACTGTTAGTAAAATGTAAGGGTAGAAAGTTGTTAGGGAGTATGATTTGAGAAAAACTCAGAAAGAGAGCGAAACTCAAAGGTTTCTCATCAGTATTCTGTGGTCCCACATTTCTTCAATGAAGACAATAGTAGTCAGCAGATGGAGGAAAGTTATTTAAGAAAAGAACAAACTGAAAAATTAGATAGAGAGTTTAATTTCCACAAAGTGAAGAGTATGGTCCTGAGGGGCCCTGTGTGATGGGCCAGTCTGTGGGCATGACAGGCCAGCCTGGCAGTGTGATCCAAAGAGGGCTGTCTAGGGGGGGTGGGAAATGTGTTTCTTGGGGAAAGGAGAACAATTGTGGCAGAGCACTCTGGGCTCAAGTCTGAAGTCAACAAAAGTCTTCTGAACATTGTTTTAGTGACTCCAATATGAAAAATATACAGAATGAAGTATAAAAAGTACTCCAAAGGCTCATATTTGAAAATTTAGAAATGAAAAATAAGCTTATCTGAGTGGAAAAATATATTTGATAGTTAAGATATTATACTGGAAAACCAGAGAAAGGGGTATTCTTACCTTTCTTCATGATAAATTTCAATGAAAATAACCAAAATTATACTTTACACTTTAGCATATATTGCACAGCTACACTTTAGGCATTCGTAAGCTTCAAAGCTCAAATGCTAAAATTAAGTTAGGTTTTCTTAAGATTTTTGTGTTAAGTCTATTTCAAAGAAATAATCATTATTTTCTCTATAGAAGTCTAACCAAGAACTTTAATCATATTGACCTACTTTTATACCTGATGACAGAATTTCCTCCTGGAGTAACAAAAGATAAGGAATTAAATGAACAAAAACCATAACAGAAAAATGCTGGAGGGAAAATCTGCTAAACTAAATTCCAGCCCTACAACTACACAGTGCCATGATCTTGACTAAATCAAATGGTTTCATTAGGCCCCAGTTTCCCCTTCAGTAACGAGAAGAGGTGAGATGGTACTGAGCTTCATGGTGGATTTATTTCATTTGCTCTAACTTCAAGATATCACCAGCTCTCAAAGTACACATCAACCATAACTAGTACTGTCATCCACTGACATACTCTAACCCCACAGAAAACACTGTTGATTGCCTTCCAAAGAGCAATTTTCTCCTTTCTTCTTTACTAGGAATCCTGATTTTTGTGAGATTCTCGATTCCTTTATCAAACACTGCTTTAGTTTAAGAATGGAATGCAATCCTGGCCAATGGGAAATATGCTGTTGGAACACTGAGAAAGGTTTAAGTTAAGGAAAAAGAAAAGCACAATAAAAGGGTGCTACTCTACTAGGCCTAGGCAGAGCTGTGTGAAGGTGTTATGTGAGAATTTCAGTAAGAATCAGTGCACATATAAGCCAACAGGCTGAGAAGAGTTGAGGCAAAAGGAATCCCTGAAAACTTTCTTAAAACACTGAATAACTATCCCTGTAATATTCTACTGCCTGACTTCACCTTAAGCAAAATTGAATTTCTTTATTTTTAAACCACTTTTACTATGAATTCTGTTATTTAATGCTGAAACATCCTAGCTGATAAAAAAAGTAAGAAAATTTAGATTATCTACATTAACCATTAGCTTTCCTCATTACTCCATGAATTACATGTAGAATAACCTCTATAAATGTTTATTATATTTATTTTTATAGCCATCTATCTGCATATGGAAATGAAAATATATTCTATGCTGAGTCCAAATGATTCCCAGTTATTTCTGCTTTAAATAAAAGACATGTCATGAAAGGGAGACTATGTAATAATTATACATCTGAGCTCATAAGATGCAACAACAGAACATGACATTGGCTCAGAAACTTATGTAGCTGATTGAACAGTTGCAAAGGACATAAATAATAGAAAACGTAGACCCAGATGGTGTGGTTCAGTGGATTGAGCACCAGACCGTGGCAAACCAAAGTGTCACTGGTTCAATTCCCAGTCAGGGCACTTGCCTGCATTGCGGACCAGGTCCCCAGTAGGGGGCACATGAAAGGCAACCACACATTGATGCTTCTTTCCCTCTCATTCACTCTCCCCTCCCCTCTGTATATAAATAAATAAATAAATACAAATAGGAACTGTAAACATTAATAAATAAATCCAGTGCTGAATTTCACAGGGTCCAAATGTGGACCAGTACTAGGGATCAACATTAATTCATTATAGCTAAGTTAATTTAAGGGTGATATTTTTAAACTCTGCCATTTAATGTGGTTGGTAAATCCAGGCTGATTAAAAGTTAATGAATTGGAACTGGCTGGTAAAAGTCTGATAATTATCTGCTAAGTTAATTGTCAATTTTCCCATTCACCATTTATCAAATCTTGGACACCTCTGCATCTTTAAGTAGTAGATACATCTTAAAATAGTTTTGGCTAAACGATTAAAGATTTGGGTCAACACAACTGAGGAAATCAAAATCAAAAAGCAAAGGAGAGAATCATAATATGATGAATTATATTTTCTTTTTAAAAAATTGATTTTAAAGAGAGAGAGAGAAAAGGAAAAAGAGAAACATGGATTTGTTGCACCATTGTTGTAAGAATAAATGCCTTTATTCTCACAACTGCCACAAGGTAAACTCCTGACTTTTTATGCTGATTCAAGATCCCAGTATATGCCTATGTATATTTTTCTAATCCCAAATTGCAACCTAAGCAACCTAGTCATACATTTTCCTTAATATATGTCATTTGCTCACGTGTGTGTGTGTGTGTGTGTGTGTGTGAGAGAGAGAGAGAGAGAGAGAGAGAGAGAGAGAGAGAGAGAGAGAAAGAACAGGACCAAAATAATCACTTGTGTCTCATGCCACCAAACTAAGGCTTAATACTAACCTAACTGCAGCTTCAGCCTCTCCCAAGAATGTAATCCTAACCACTGATAGACCCCAGCTGTCCCTCAAAGAAAAGTAGCTTTGCTTGAAACAACCCACTCTTTGCCAGTCACTTCCTTGCCCAGCCTCCTTCTTTCTGCCTATAAAAACCCTCCACTTTGTACAGCTACACGGAGCTCCTTTCTAGTTCCTAGATGATATACTGCTCTATTCAAGAATCTTTGGATGAATCCAACTAGATCTTTAAATTTATTCAGTTCAACTTTTCTAACACATTCTATATTCTGTTCATGCCACATCCTCTAAGTGAACACTTTCTTCTCTTACTATTTCCAATCCAAATCCAACCCACCCTATAACAACCCAAATAAGTCCTGCCTCTTCCACAAAGTCTTTGGTGGATCAAGCTAGACTCAACTGATCTCCCCCCTTATCTGATTTCTACACTTTGTCTTACACAATGACAATTAAATGAGTAGAATAGTATTTATCATGCATATATTTTAATAATTCAATGAGTTTGTATGTTCTTCAAAGTTATGAATCATTTATTACACAATTTAATTACTCTAAAGTAACAAAGAGCTCAAAGATGTTAAGCATATATTTTTGATTATTACTACTGAGGACTTAATGTGAAAAGCTAGATAGAATTATAACTTGGAGGTCCAAATGTAATAAAAATGTATATTGTCATTGTGATCTCTACATGAATACTTATTTTTAATTAGAAGATAATAATACAATACTTATATTCATAGAGCTCTGCTCCTTTAATTCATGCTTCAAGCTCAGCAAGATTAATAATGCATTCATTTCTGTGGTTTAAGAAAACTGGACCCACCACTAAAACTTGCTCTTTATGTATAGTTGGATGTATATAATTACACACATTAAAAAAATCCAAGTAGAATTCAATGGAGACATATTTCAATTTTCACATTTTAGCAATATCGCATGACAAGTATGCTTCAATTTAGATTTAAAATTTGTGAAGAAAGGTATATTATTAAGGAGTCAACCAAGATTTTTCCACAATGGACATACTAAAGGCCAACAGTTATACAAAAAGGTGCTCAGCATCACTAATCATGAGAGAATGTAAACCAAAACCACAGTGAAATATTACTTCATATCTGTTAGAATAGCTTTTCTCAAATGGATGAGAAATATCAAGTGTTGGAGAAGATGTGGAGAAAAGGGAACCCTTGTACACTATTGGTAGGAGTGCTGCAGCCACTGTGGGGAACAGTATGGAGGTTCCCCCAAAACTTAAAAACAGAACTACCACATGGTTCAGCAATCCTGCTAGGTATATATCCAAAGGAAATGAAATCAGTATCGTGGAGGTATCTGCATTCCCATGTTCACTTGCTGATTCACAAGTCAAGATATGGAAATAGCTAAGTGTCTGTGGACAGATCAATGGATAAAGAAAATGTGGTTCACACTTACAACAGAATGTTACTTAGTCATAAAAAAGGAAAACACTGGCATTTGTGACAACATGGATGAACCAGGAGGACATAATGCTAAGTGAAATAAGCCAGGCACAGAAAGACAAGTGTTGTATGATTTCAATTCTTTATGGAATCTAACAAGTCAAACTCAAATCAAGAGTAGAATGGTGTTTGCCAGAGTGGGGGATGGGGGATATGAGAGGATACAAACTTTCAGTTAAAAGATGAATAAGATCTGGAAATATAATGTAAAGTATGGTCATTATAGTTATTAAGAGTGGATTACCCACTTGAAATTTGCTAAGATAGGAGATCATAAGTGTTCTCATCACTCACTCAAAAAACAGCAACTATGTGAGGTGATGGATGTCTTAATTAACATAATTGTGTCAATTATTTCATACTATATACATACAATATCATGATGTTGTACACGGAAAAAAATCACATCATCCCAACTAAATATCTATAAATTTTGTCAATCATACCTAATAAAGCTGGGAAATAAATAAGAAAAAAAGATCCTCATAAAATATTCAAAGAATGTACGATATAAAGGCACTCACCTTTATGCCCATGGTAAGGCCAATTTCAAGAAGACTATTCACAATCATCAGGGAGTTGTGAAAAATCTGTTCAATAGTTTTTGGTTGTGTGTACATACTTATAAAATAACGCTCAATCTGGAAAAGACAACAATAAAATCTTTCTGTAATGGAATAAAAATGGTTGCTTTTTAACTGTTCTCTGTAATTCATCCAAGAATCATTTAGTAACATTTGTCTACAGTAGCCTACTGCACTCAAAATACAAGAATAAACTAAAAGGGAATGATAAGCCATGCAGATTCAGATGTTACTTAAAATCAAAACATTTAAAAGAACCAGTTTGCAGAAAATACTTTAAATTTCAACTACTAATTTCTTTAAAAAAATAGAAGATTATTAGGTATATAAATAACTCTTACCAGAAATGGGCAATAGCCTCCCAACAGTGTGGCAAAAACAAGGCCATCTGAAAGGTCTGTGTCAAAATTTAATATCCATCTTTCCTTGGGAACACCTGTTCCAAAACAAAAAGAGCAAATATAACAATAGTTTTACTTCTCTAAAAAGATATCTAGCCCTGGCTGGTGTGGCTCAGTGGATTGAGTGATGGCCTGTGAAGCAAAGGGTCACTGGTTTGATTCCCAGTCAGGGCACATGCCTGGGTTGCAGGCCAGGTCCCCAGCAGGGTGTGCATGGGAGGCAACCACATATTGATGTTTCCCTCTCTTTCTCCCTCCCTTCCCCTCTCTAAAAATAAATAAATAAATAAATAAAGATATCTTATGTAAATTTGCACAATAGTCAAGGAAACATTTGTCTTTTTTTGGAAAAGAAAAATCACATTATTTTGGAAATAAAAACAAAACTTAAACCTCAGAAGCTTAATATCAGGAAATATATCTGCAAGGTTTTATAAGCAACTGCAAAAGCTATCTCCTTTATTTATACTTGAATCACTTTGAGGAATATATTACCATGTAGTAATGGAAATAAAATCCAGGATTTCAAAATTAGTCATTCTGTAGAGTACCTTGGAGTTCAAGTGTTTGATCATGATCATCAACATGGGTAAAGAGGCTCAGAAGACGTGAAGGTACTTATATCTCTAAAGTATTAGGGGCAGATACCCTATTTGTTGCAGAAATTCCTCCCTAAGTAGGGTATGTATAAGGGGTTGGAGATTTATGGCTAAAGAAAACCCATAATTGACCTACAAAAGATAACATAAGATGAAGGAGAAATCAAAGGACTTCTTAGTTACAAAGATGGCTACTATGCTGAAACCAGAACAAAAGACAAAGTATCTGGACATTCAGTAAATATCTGAAAGCCTGTCCTATATTAGGGAGAGAGGTGGTGTCTTAGACATCAGAAATCATTGGTACGTTGGATGCGACATTTCCTTTTTTCAAGTGTTTCCAGAAGGGCCTAGATTATTACTGCATTTTGATGATTTCTTGTCTGAAAACTTGGGAAAAATTTGGTGATCTTCACAAATTCCCTCAAATCCTTTAATTCTCATTTTCTGTGAAGAATAAACCATTACAAGATATGTTCATGACATGTATATTAATTCCACAAACCAGGACTGCTTTACATCTGAACTGGAAGACTCAGTTTTCTCTGAAACCACAGATGTCCTGGATACATCACAGAAACAGTGCCTCATACTTTTCATCTGAGATGCTACAACATTGAATGTTTCTACTGGACTTCTATAGCATATTACTGAAAACTCAACCTAGCAACCAAAGATCATTAGGAATTTTCAACTAATACATAATGAACAACATTCCACACTATATTTTTCAAAGTATTTTTTTCCTGATAGAAACCTCTAAATTACTGTATTTGATATAAAATGTGATGAATCAAAGTAATAATTTTAAAAAGCACATTTCCATTTGGCTATATAATTACAACTTAAATGTGTTTCTGTTAATGTATATTTATCACTCTTATCTTCTAATAAAAGCAAAGGGTCTCACTTTTGTAGCCAATATTCGTTTTTCTATGACCTAGAAGCAATTCTAACTTTAATCTGAAAAATGCAATTTACTAGCCTTTTAAGTTGATGATGAATCAGTCAGTTAGCAGGAGGTATAGACCATGTCCTCTAAATATCCCGTCCTCATCTTGTACTGACATTAGAGAAAGGATAGAAATTCCCCAGAGGAAGTTTAACACCTTGTGGAGCAAAGGCCACACCCATGAAGAGAAACAACTAATGAAAAATCTCCCTAACTAGAAGCTAATGAATAGACGACAATATACGAAAAGCTTATGCTGCTACTACCAACTCCACCAACTGCAATACAGTACCACAGGATCCATTATGGCTTTCCCCATCTCCTTACTTCTAACTTTTTCAATAGTTAAAAAGCTGGTTCTCATTATCCGCAATATATTCATTTATTTGTTCAATACTAGTATACATATGAAGTCTTTTCAGAATTGCACACCCATATCCCTGGCAAGAAAGTAATGTGTAGGTACAGTTTGTTTTTTCTTTTTATTTTACATTTTATTTTTTTAATTGTTTTTAATTTTATTCTATTTTAATTGTTGTTCTAGCTTTTCTTGTCTCTTTTTAGTTCCACAGTATGCACTCATGGTATAGTTTTCAAAAGATAATTAAGTCAGCTCCGTTCTTTTCAATTTCATTCAGCAAGGTGGTCAAACATTTGTAATTCAGTTACATTTGTCATTTGTCACAGTCTACCTTCCATCGTGGATTACATCCATGTCTTTGATTTTTAAAAAATGCATACACTAACATTCATTCACTCTTTGCAGAATAGCTTCTAGGATTTTGAGATATATAATGTCATGTATTTACCACCGCAATTCCACACAGAAAAGTTTCACTACCCACCGCCCACCCCTAAAATGCTCATGTGCATTTTAGGCCAACATATTGATATTTACCCCCCCAAATAAGTGTGGTGGGATTTTCATTGGAGTTACATCATTTTGACATCTCAACAATAGTCTTCAATTCAACATGCATGACATATTTCTCTATTTAGTTCCTTTTGATGTCTTTCATTAGTATTTTGTAATGTTCAGCACATATATGCTGCACATACTTTGTTAGCTTTATACTTAAGCATTTTATTATGTTAAATTATACATACATATTCATTTCAAATTGTAATTGTTCATTGTCATTATATAGAAAAAGAATTTACTTTCGTATACTGATCATATATCCTACAACCTTGATAAACTCAAATACTACTTCTAGGAGCTTTTTTGTGGATTGTTTGGGATTTTCTACTTTGCTGTCATGTCGAATCCCAGCCCCTCTCCCAGGGTAGAGTTGGTATGAGGGTGTCTGTGTGCATTTAAGTTTCTTTTCTGCAGCTGCGATGAGTTTCACCATGGACCTAAGGATGACAGTACATGTTGTCCTTCTCCTCAGAGATTAAACTTTTTGTTCTCTAGGAAATACAGGAATCTGCACAAAATGCTTGCCCCTCCCCCAGGTCAGCATTATAGGAGACATATTCTCCAGACACTCCAGTCATTTCCGTAAGCAACCAATGAGGTTTGTGGAGTAAAATCCTTCAAGAGAACAGAGTCTCCCCCTACAACTGTGACCCCCAGGGACTTCATACTCTCTCACTAGTACACTTGACCTCCACCAATTCACTCAACTCTTACACTCTGACACAACTCTTCTCATCAGAGTCTAGCTGTCTCTACCATAAGCAGACAGTTGTATCAACCCATTTCTTCTTGCCAGTACCTACTCCTCGTTGGACTTGGGGCTGCTTTGTTGGCCTACAGCTTCAATTTCCTAGAAGAGCTTTAAAACACTGAGATTTTACTGTTGGTATGGCTTCTGCTGTTGTAACAACAGACCCTGTCCCCACCCCCCCAAAAAAAGCTCTTTCTCGTCTTCTACCTCCCTGAGAGGAATCTGTGGCAGCCACATATGTTTGTT
Source organism: Anoura caudifer (assembly GCA_004027475.1). Classification (NCBI taxonomy): domain Eukaryota; kingdom Metazoa; phylum Chordata; class Mammalia; order Chiroptera; family Phyllostomidae; genus Anoura; species Anoura caudifer. Next base: position 55,329 of record PVKU01003546.1, on the reverse strand, counting down.
CCACCCATCGCACCTTTGGAAATCCTCTGACATCATTTGTCAAACACTAGGTGGCATGGGCTGTTGCCACTCAAACACAGATCTCAGTGCGAGCAGGATGGCAATAAAGCTCCAGGACAATGTTGGGAAGAGGTATGGACCAAACTCCAAAGCTCTTCTCTAATCTCTGATTCCAGGCCTGTATGTATCCTGCCATTCACACACAAGGCTATTTCCAAGTAAGACCCACCACAATTTATCGCAGCCTTAGGTACGCCAAGGATTTTCTCTGTTTTAATGTAAGCTCCTTTGATTTAGGCTACTCTCTCTATATGCTCCTTCTAAGTTTTTGTTACCCACAGTGCACTCTGAGAATCAGCTGCACCTTCAACTGGAAGCTTGTTGAAAATAAAGAATGTCAGGCCCCAATCAACACCTACTGAAACATAAAAACAGTTTCACAAAATCTTCAACTGATATCTATTCACATTACTGCCTGAAAAGTACTGATCTAGGGTTCTCTTTTAGAGAGAGAACCAGCAGTCTAATCTAGTCCTCATCTGTTAGGAACCAGAAAATTCAAGGGCTGTCTCACAGAGTTTTTAAATTTTAATTTGGGAGCTATATTTTCATCTGTTTTTCTACTATATCACTTCAAATAGTCAGAAATATAAACATATTAATAAAAATGGTGGTCCTAAATAGTATTATAAATTTGAGATATAGCTGTTAAACATAAAACTAAATCATTTTATTCACTGATAGAAACTCCTTCAAAGTCTACAAAAAAGGAAATGTTTCCCAAAAGAATTGCTGAGATTTGCATAAAATTAAAACAAAACAATTAAAAGGTACAGAAAACAGTTACAAAGTATCACTCATGTTAAATGGAAGCAAAAAATTAAAATTTAGTAAACTAATTTTAGCAAGGTATTTTAAAAAATTAGCTATTATGGCAAAAGTGAATATGTACCAAGACTACAAGGTTAGTTTACATTAAAAATTAATTTAACTTATTATATATATTCAATAGTATGCATAAAAATTCCTAGAAAACTACAGAGAGAATTTAAATTTCAGTACATAATGAAGATAAAGTACAAAATAATTCTACAGTAAATATCAAAGTTCATGATGAAATATTGAATGTACTCTGTTTAGGATTAAGTATGAAAAAGATCAGGAATAATGCATGATTGTCTACACTGATGCAAGGTTAGAGAAAGCCTCTTCATGTCTTCATGTCTCCTTTCAATCAATAACTTAGGCTTCAAACAGAGGACAAAAAATATCTCATATGCAAAATTTACCAAGGAAACATTTTAGATCAGGCTTTACACTCTTAAACACCTCACCAACTTGGAGATTATAAAAAAGTCTAAAGCCCGCCCTGGCTGTTGTGGCTCAGTGGATTGAGCATGGGTCTGTGAACCAAAGGGTCAGTGGTTCGATTCCCAGTCAGGGCACATGCCTGGGTTGTGGACCGGGTCCCCAGTGGGGACGCTTGACAGGAAACTACACATGATGTTTCTCTACCTCTCTTTCCCCTCCCTTCCCTTCCCTAAAAATAAATAAATAAAATCTTTTTTAAAAGTCTAATGCCAAACAAAGTTACTTACAGGGGAGGAGTTATCAGACCAATCTCAGTTTTTCAAAGCTATTGTACAGGCACAATTGTCCATAGATTCAGAGAAAAATAAAGGATGATGCCCAAAATTGATTCTCAGTCAAGATGCCATTCACATATAAATAAACTGAAGATATTTGCAAAGAGAACTCAGATACTAGAGTCCCTTGAAATGATAATTAGACAACATAATTATGAAATCCAGGTATCTAATTGCTAAACCAAAAATAATGAAAAATGCAGAATCCAAGTAAAATGATATATCGTCAAACACTGATAAAATAGAATATGAGTGTTCTAAGTACTGACAGTGGATATAAAAAAAAAACCTAATGATTACACTGATGCAGGAGAGTAAGAGGAAATAAGAGTAATAATTACCTCACCTGTCCTATCAATGACTATCAATGCTGTGTAAAATCTAAACGAATCCAAGAAAACCTCAGAAAATACACAGTGATCCCTCATCTATTGCAGGAGTTACGTTCCAGAGATGACTAAGATAGGTGAAAATCCACAAAGTAGTGGCATTATATTTATTTTATATATATATATATATATATATATATATAAAGGCTTTATAAACCCTTCCCAGACTCCTATAAACCTTCCCCACATTCTTATAAACACTTCATATGCTCTTAAACACTTTCTACATTCTTAAACCTACGTAATTTTAACAACATATAAAATTCTGTATGGGTACTCACCAGTGAAGTTTAAAAAAAAAAAAAACACGATACAGTGAAACCACAATAAATGAACCACAATATAGCGAGGGACGACTGTAATGCTAGTCATAAATTTCTTCTTTTAAATTTCAGACATATTTTAGGAAACATTTCTTATGGTGGGCAAATATTTATCTTACATAGAATCTCTGCACTATTTAATCATATTCTATATTCCCACACATGAGAGGTTTGCACCTTTACACTGTGCATCAGAACCACCCAAAGAGCTTTTGAAGTACCAGCAACACTCCAGAGATTGCATTTTGATTGTTCTATGGTGGAACATCACATATATATTTTTTTATTTTTCCAAGTGATTCTCCAGATTTGAAAACTCACCACAGTAGATGAAAAAGGAAATGACATCTCTCTGGATATCAGAAAAGAATTTGTAAGAATTGCACAGATCTAACTTAAAGATAAATTAATGTTTTGAGGAAACAGCATCACATAATGGTACTTAAGAGTGATGATAACTGAATCTAGTCTTCATTTAGTCCTATTCTAGACACCCTTTCCTTCCACAAAGCTGAAAATTCATTATTAGTTATTTAGGAAATAGTCTCGAGTCTCCCGCCTTTCAAAGAATTAAATAATATTTGTGAATGTTCTTTAAGCATTTTGAAAGAAAGCAAAATGTTGGAAAAATTCATAAGGGATGCTAAATGTCTGGGACAGTTTGAAGGTCACTATAATGCTACAGCCAAAATTATGAAATTTTAGACAGTACATTAAAAAGATAAGAACTTTCCAACAATGAATTGTCTATACATTAACCCTGGGCATTATGGAATGTAATGGTTGCTGTCTGTCTCATTCCTTAATTTCCTGCTTACAGTGATATCATAGCACTGATACTTCTGAGACCATCAGAAATGGTGACAGTTCTGTCCTGATGATGAAGCTAGAAACAGAAGAGAACTGAATGGGAAATCATTGGAGTGGAAATGCTGATAAAATGGTTGGTGAATTGATATATATTTACTTATGTATTTGTTCTATATTTTTAAAATGCTAACTTATATGTCTATGTGTATATGTATCTACCCATATGTGTGCATATATTTATACATGTGCGCATGTATGTGTATATATGTATACGTATATATGTATATACATATGGATACACACACACACACAATGTTTATGACTCTATTTGTTAAATGATTTTTTTCAGTTCAGTGAACAAGTAAGGGTCCCAACCACAGACATAAAAGTGCTTTAACTAATCAACTTGTGAAGGTGTTCTGATAAAAAAATTCTCATCTGCAACTCAAGAGACAAGGCTCATTACTTTTTTAAAGTTTATTTTTCAGTTACAGTTTACATGCAATATTATTTTGTATTACTTTCAGGTGTACAGCATAGTGCTTAGATAAACTAGGCTCATTTCTAAGGCCCAGGCAGCTAAATTCCTTCTTTCAATTAGAATGTAACTGATATAAGAGAAAGGATTTAGGCTCTTTTGTTCTCTGCTGCATCTCTAATCCCTAAAACAGTGCCAGGCATATAAATTGTCAATTAATAAATATTTGTTTAAAAAAATGATTTCTTTAGTAGATTCTGCTCTTGTTAGAATTTTAAAACATCAATTTTCATACCAAACCCAGATAAAGATTACCTTATTCCTTATACAGGTTACTTTACAGTATTTGTTTTTATACTTAATACTTTTTCATACATTTAGAATTCATTTTTGGTATATGGTATAGAGTACAGAGTTAACATTACCTTAACTTAAAAATTAACTTTACCTTAATTAGAAAGGTAATTGAACTAGCACTATTTACTGAGTAAACTAATATTTATTATGAATACTGAAATGTCACATTCATCATACTAAATTCTATTATATACTTTCATTGCTCTGAGTTCCCTGTAACGTTCAATGCAATTGTAAGTATTATGACTCTTTAAAATATTTTAATAGTAAATAATACTAATTATTTACTATTTTGCTTTGTAATATATTATCTTTAACTTTTTCTATATATTATTTTTCAAAATTGTATTATTATAATGCAACCTTGGAAACCTAGCAAGTGAATAAAGCATCTAATTTTAGAAAAACATGACGGTGGACAGAGGTAAGAGGATCCTGTATTACTACATATTAAAGTATAATAAAAAGGCTGTTGCTGGTGCAGATTGGTTCAGCCACTGTGGAAAGCAGTATGGAGATACCTCAAAAAATGAAAAATGGGTCTGCATTTTGACTGAACGATCTTACTTCTGAAAATATATCCAAAGGAACCCAAAACACTAATTCAAAAGAACACAAGCAACACTATGTTCATTGCAGTGTTATTTACAATCACCAAGATATGGAAGCAACCCAAGTGTCCACCAATAGATGAGTGGATAAAACAACTATGAGACACTTACACAATGGAATTCAACTCTGCTCTAAAAAAGAAAAGTTTATCCTTTGCAACAGCATGGATGGACTGGAGACACATTATGCTAAGTGAAATAAGGCAGTCAGAGAAAGACAAATACTGTATGGTTTCACTCATATGTGGAATCTAATGAACAAATTGAACTAACAAGCAAAATAGAGACCGACTCATAGATGGACAGCAGATGGCAGCTAGTGGGTAGGGAGGTTAGGGGATGGAGGGGTGGTGCAAAAAGGAAGAAGGACTCATGGGCATGGACAATAGGATGGTGATTCCCGGGGGGGGGGGCGGGGGGGTGCAGGTTAAGGGCACTAAATAGTAATGGGAAAAATACACTAAAATTTTTTAAAAATAAAAATTTAAAAAGTTGAACTAAAGTTTAAATATAAAAAAAAGAAGTATAATTAAAAGAAAAAGCTAAAGACCCAAATGCTTCATTTCAGATGAAGTTTTAAGTGTGATTCATAATACATTCTACTTGGCAATTCTGGTGTGTTAAAAAATTCAACTGAGTAAATTAGAAGATCTACTTTACTTTATTAAGTGACTCATGAATCAGGCAGTACCCCATCTAACATCTAGAAGGGGGCTCAGAGGGGTTGTACAACGTGGATGAAGGGTGGGGCAAGGGAAATAAAGGGTTATTTTGGGACCAGGAGGTCTTTCCAGGGGTATAAGAGAACCAGAACAGTTTTTATCATGCAGATAAGCCCTTTCTCTGCAGAGGATGGAGAAAGCCCATTTGACAAAGTACCTCACTAGTGTTGACAAAAATTCCAGACTGGTTAATGACGATTATGTTTCTGGGAGAGGTTAAAATTGTAAGGAGATCAGGCATTAAATCTAGGTTTGGTATCATGGGCTTTTTAGCAGGAGTGATGCCATCTGGGGTTCATGGTTTTCTCTTTAGCAAGTGAAAAAGAGAAAACCAGCCCCTTACATCTGTGAGCTTGCTTGTTGTTATCAGATGAGCTTTGGTACTGGTAGGGACTCATTACAGCTAGGTCATGTTATTCTCTTGCTGGACATAAACAGTCTAATAAAACATCAATATTGCACAAGGTCACTTTGCCACTGTAATGAAGTGAGGCAAAACAAGAGCATTTCAGACTACTGACTAAGCACAGACAAAAACGAGCTCACTGTGTAAACCACAAAATACCAAGCATCCCCCTCTCCAGACTAATGAGCAACTACTGCTTCTTTACCAATTAAAAAACTAGCTTCACTATAGTCCTCTTTTCTCTAGAGAAGATTTATTAAGTTACTCAACCCTAGCATGACCAGTGTCCCTAACGGCATGCAACTGAGGTGAATCCCTGTCTTTGAACCTTTCCCAAATTTACCTTAGTCAATACACAAATCTTATTAACTGTTACTGGCATTGGGGTTCTTGAGTTCCCCATGATCAAAATGGAGAGGGAACCCCAGAGAAATTTCCAGACAGATTTTATTAAGCTTATGCTTGAGGATAAGGAAGGAAGGTCCTCCGAACTGGCTTGTTCTACTTGGCTGCTTTTATAAGCTGGGGACAAGGCGAGCTTGCATGAAAAGACAGGCTTTTGAAAAGTCTTGTTGGAATTTCCATGTCACATTAGGAAAAGCAAGTGGGTAGAAGGGAGACAAAATTCTGATTTTTCTTTTTTTTGAGCAGGGTGGAAGGGTGGTGACGTTCTTACAGTCAGTTTATCCTTCTGGCCACCTGGTCTTAATTTGGCTTCCTGGCCACCCCATATATTTCCATTCTCAGGCCCAAGTTCCTATACTGTCTCATAACATCTTTCATAATATCCTTTACTGTGAGACAGTCCAGGATTCTCCACAATGTGTGGTCTCCCTCTTTGCAATGAGAACTAAAAAGAATATGGTCAACAACAGATGTGATCCAGTGGTCTGTAGCTGGAAGGCATGGACAGTGGTATAAATATGAAAGAGAAAAAAATGTGATCTGGCTGTGTATATGTGGGGGGTGGTTTACATCCTCCATTTCCCAGCACACCTGGCTACTGCCTTGGTTCACTCTTATTTATTAAACCGCATCGCTAATCCATTGGAAATGGTTTATATTTGTTTGCCTGCTTGGCGTTTCTTACAATTTAGTGTTGAGCTTCATACTAATCATGACATCTACATATTGACTGACAGTCACCTTACCAAAATAAAACATCGATATCACATTAAAATACCAGATTACACCATTTCTATTATCTGTGTGTGTTTCCATTTTGCAACACTGATGAAAAATATTTAATGCTAAACATTAAAGGGCAAATTTGGAGCTTCTGGAAAAAAAATAGGCTTTGTAAATAATGACTATTTTTTGTCGTTATTTTAATGAAGTTGAAAATTATATTTGAAACAAGCGATGCATACAAATGTAAGACCTTGATACCATATTAACTTTTAGATAACAAATTAAAAGGCTAATACAATCTCCCAAACATATATTGAATATTGTTTACTTGAACAAGTTCTTATGTAATAAATTAAACTAGGGGCATCTTTAAATGGTACATAAAACAAAACATGAATTTTGCTAAGCATACTTATAATTCTGCTTTATTAAAGAAAGTAGAATAAAAACAGTATTTTTCATTCATAAGAACCACAATGTTACTTCATGACAAAATGTTGAAGTAAGCATAAGTTAAAATGACATTATTTGTAGAACAGAGCTCCTATGAACAGACAATTCAAAATGCTCCAATTTCAGAATTTTGTTAAAAGTGCAGTCAAATGAAAGTACTTAGTCTTGTCAGAAATTAACTTTATATTACAAAATGCTCTGCTGCCACTCTCAAAATTACCAGGTGATTACAGAATGATAAAATTTCCAATAGCAATGAAAGGTAGCATTTGAAGCAAAGGGTGCAAAGAAATGACATATAAGTGGTATTTTATCATAGGCACGATCCGTGGAAGAAGATACTGTCACTAAGGTGTGAAAAAATTCGTTCATCAACGAGAAAAAGTTAACTATAGTGTTAATGATTAATGAAGCACATTCAGTAAGAGAGCTACTGGGAGCAGATGGAGGAGTTTGTATAAGAGCAAATGTACCTCCTGGCAGGCACTAAAAAGGTCCCCTATTTACATCAGACAGTTGTCCACTGATCATAAGAGAATTGCTTTTTGACTTTTACAACATTTAGAATAAATCCTCATGTTATGTTTTTTTAAACAAGGATGAGTATCTTTTTTTTTTTTAAACCTGTGGCTCCCAGCAACCACCTATGGTTAGGAGATGTGACTTAATCAAACTTTGACTGCCTGCCACCACATAGCCATGGGTAAATTCATAGAGAGTCCTGTGTTAAAATATCAATATGTCCATCTGCTCTGAGGGTTAATCTCAGGTGTGCTGATCGAAGCACATGATCTCGCTGCACTTCCACCCACTGACTTGCTGCTGACAGACCAAATGCCCATTTTATCATAGCAGTCACCAGCTCAGCCATTTCCTAATACTCTCCAAGGGCAACAGAATAAAGTTCTAAATCATTGTCCTAATATTCAAAGTCCTGGATGGATGGAACTCTGAGCCAATTGATTCTAGCTTTACTACATGATACTCTCCATGCTTTCCCTCTATCAAGAGCAAGGCCCCCCTCACTTGTCACATCCTTCTTAGCTCCACCATTGCAAAGAAATTCTAAAGATAGGAAATGTGTCAGACCTGTCCTAATGGGGGTGGAGGTGCTGATAAAACAACCTCAGAAGATATGTGATATGGAAGCAACATATCCTGCTGACTCCACTGTGAAACTGTCCAGTTTCTGGGAAATCCATCACCAACTAAAATATTATTTATTTGTTGCCCCATCAGAGTGACCAAGACAGGCTGTCCATAGGGATAATGCTGAAATCTGCCAACTGATCCACTTATCTAGAAAATGTGTCAGTGAGGCCCTCTGTCTATTCTCTGTAATGTCATCTTCACTATTGAAAGATAACTTCACAGGGTACAGAATCCAAGTATTATTATTTCTCTCAACACTGTAAGCATTTCACTCCACTCTCTTCCTGATTGTATGTTTGCTGAGAAGTTAGATGTAATTATTATCTTTGCTCCTCTATAGGTAAGCTGGGTATTTTTTGGCATTCCTTTGGCTTCTTTTAAGATTTTTTTATCTTAGATTTTCTGCAGTTTGAATATAATATGCCTAGGTATAAAGGTTTTTTGACATTTTTCCTGCTTGGTATTCTCTGAGCTTCCCAGATCTGTGGTTTCATGTCTGACATTAATTGGGGAAAATTCTCAGCCATTATTATCTCAAAGGAATTATTGTTTAAAGGAGAATTTTTTTGGAAACTCAACTGGTAAATAAATATGATTCTGTGAACAATTTAAAAGCATTAATGAAACCCCTTTTGTGGTACTATTGTCTGTCTCATATATTAGAATGCAGCAGAATCATATAACGTACAGATTGCTGGGCCTTACCCTCTGAGTTTCTCAATTAAAAGATTTGGGGTACAACCCTATTCACCACAACATCACTGCATCAAGTTGTAAGCATTGTCAGGCCTTTTCAATGAAGTGGTGTAAGTACAGTAAATGTCACTGTTGAGAAGTTAAAATCTGGGGCACTACTTATGACTTTTTCTTAGTCCAAGTTAACCTAAGTGAAATATTTCACACAGCTTCTATTCACATACTCCCACAGTTAGTAACCATGAAAAAACATGCTGAAGATGAAAAGTTCCTCCTTCTACCTCAACTATTCAACCTGACCACCACATTTGTACCAGAAGGTACAAATTAGTAAGCTAAAATACATTCAATTATTTGCAATAGGGTAGAAAAATGTATAAAACTTGAATGTGTCTCTTTATTCACTCATTTATTCATTCATTTATTTACCCAAACAATATTTGGTAGCTATTATTTTCCAGGCACTGTGCTAGGCTCTGGGAACACAGTAGTGAAAAACAAAACAGACAAGATTGTTCTTATTAAGAAGTTCACATTCTACTGGAAGAGACAGACTACATGTATTATTTTGTCAAAGTGCTATTGCGAAAAGTTGAGCAAGAAATAGGAGGACTGAGGAATATACTATTTTAGGGTGGTTATTGGGAAAGCTTCTCAAATAAGGTGATATTTAAGCAGGACTTGAGTGAAGTAGGGAAAGAAATTATAAAGACTGAAGAAAATAATGCTCAAAGCAGAAAGAATAGAAAGTATAAAGGTTTTGCAAAGTCATGGGTCTCAGCAGTTTAAAAAACAGCAAAGGGCTAATATCATATTCAATGGCGGAAAGCTGAACGCTTTTCCTCTAAAATCACAAACAAGACAAGGAGGTCTACTTTCACCACTTTCATTCAACAAAGCACTGAAAGTCCTAGATCCAACATTTAGATAAAAAAGGAATAGAAGGCATCCAAATCAGAAAGCAAGAAGTAAAACTGTCACTATTTGCATATCTCATTACACTATATATACAAAAAAACCCTGAAGACTCTACAAAAAAACTAGTAGAATAAATGAATTCAGTAAAGTGGCAGAATACAAAATTATGCAAAAATATGTTGCATTTCTATGCACTAATAATGAATGATCAGAAGAATAAATTAAGAAAACAATCCCATTTACAATTGCATCAAAAAGAATAAAATACCTAGGAATCAATTTAACCAAGAAGGTGAAAGACCTGTAGTCTGAAAATTATAAGACACTGAAGAAACAAAAAGGAAAATAATACAAATAAATCAAAGGATATACCACACTCATGGATTAGAAGGACTAATACTGTCAAAAATGTCCATACTACTCAAAGTTATATATAATTTCATGCATTCTCTGTCAAAATACCAATGATGCTCTTCTCAGAACTGGAAAAAAATCCTAAAATTTATATGGAACCACAAAAGACCACAAAAAGACAAAACAATCTTAAGAAGAAACAACAAAGATAGAGGTATCGTGCTGCCTGATTTCAAACTATACTACAAGGCTACAATAATCAAAACAGTACTGTATTGGCACAAAAACAGACTGATAAATCAATGGAACAGAATAGAGAGTCTAGAAATAATACTTTCTTATGTGGCCAATTAATATATGAGAAAGTAGGCAAAAACAAAAAGCAGAGAAATGACAGTCTCTATGAAAAGTGGTGCTGGCAAAACTGGACAGATACATTCAAAAAAATCATACTGGAATACTTTGTTACACTGTAGACAAGGATAAACTAAAAATGAATTAAAGACTTAAGTATAGCAACTGAAACCATAAAACTAGATGAAAACATAATAAATTCTTTGACATCAGTCTTAGCAATATCGTCTCCAATATGTCTCCTTGGGCTAGGGAAAAAAATAAACAAATGGAACTATGTAAAACTAACAAGTTTCTGCACAGCAAAGAAAACCATCAACAAAAAGAAAAAAAACAGCCTACTGAATGAGAGAAGATATTCGCAAATGACAGATCCAATAACAGGATAATATGAGAAACATATAAGGAACTAATACAACTCAACATAATAAAAAACAAACAATTCAATTTAAAAATGGGCAGAGGACCTGAACAGACACTTCTCTAAACAAGATATAGAGATGGTCAATAGACGTATGAAAGGACACTCAGCATCATGAATCATCAGAGAAATGCAAACTAAAACCACAATGAGATATCACCTCACACCTGTCAGAATGACTACCACCAATAAATCAGCAAACAACAAGTGTTGAGGAGGATGTGGAGAAAAGGAACCCGAGTGCACTGTTGGTGGGAATGCAGACTGATGCAGCCACTGTGGAAAACAGTATGGAGGTTCCTCAAAAAAATAAAAATGGAATTGCCTATTGACCCAGTAATCATACTTCTGTGTTTATAGTTTTTAATTGGTCAAATAAATTTTATAAGATATGAATCTTATCAAATTACAGTTTCAAGTCAAACAGTGTGATATTATTAGCAACTTAATAAGAAGGTAATAAAATATTCTATATTTACTGTTCTCTAAAACCAGTATATCAGTATATCTATTTCAAGCCTGATGTCACTGTTTGCTTCACTAATGGCTTTAAGAGCAACTGTAATTCAAGCTCTCATTTTAATCATACTTTTAATCTTCCCTTACTTCTAAAGTTTAGAATAAAGTCCAAGGGTTCAGTATAAAAAATAACACAACCCATTCTGAACATAGCAGGATTGTATGTACTCGAAAGAGGGGAGCTGAATTGAAGTCAAAGAAACAACCAACATCAATACTGTCCTCCTCATGATAATTGATGCTTATGATGAATAAAACAATACACTGTCATACTAGCAAATTGGATCTTTTCCAAAAGATCCAATGCTTTTAGGGTAGAAACCTATAGAGCCTTATTCCTCCTAAAGAGCAGAACCAACAAGTGCCTGCCTGAACACTGGAGCAAGTCTGTCTACAAACACACTCTTTTCTCGGTATACAAGGTGGGAGAAAAGTAGGTTGGCAGTTGTTCATATGGAAAATAATATAACAATTAATAACTAATAATACAAGAATAAACTCTGTGTTTCTCACATACTCACAACTGTGTACCTACTTTTGCCCCACCCTGTATGGGCTTAATATGACCTACCCACGAAGCATTATGCACTTAGTTATCTCCAACGTGACTGTCCCAACAAAATGTAAGATGTTGTCTAGTCTATTTTCACTTGATCTCAGCTAAGTACATACAAAGTTTGAGCAGTATCACCTCAAGTTAATACTTTACAGAGCTGAAACTGCTGTTGATTATATTAAAGCTATCTTTCATTTCTGAAGCATTGATGCATAATTTTTATCAATTATTCTTCAAAATCAATTAGAGAGGCATCTTTTATTATTTCTATTTTACAACGAAAAAACTGATCTTGAAGATATTAAGAAATACTTTTTTTTTTGCAAAACAGACTGTAAATATTGCAGTCAAGTCTAAAATCCATGAATTCTCAGTCCAAACCACAGCTCTATCTACACCATCATACTACAACTTGTGATGATTTATCTAAAAGAAAAAAATATTTTTCTTACCTTTGTCACAGTTTTGCCATATAACATTTCGGGTATTCTCATAATATGTGTTCAACCAACTGAGCAGAATTTTTTCATAGTCAGAATAAATGTTGCTATATTCAAAAGAAGGATTGACTTTTGGTGAATCACACAAATGTATAGGGGGCAAATCTCTACCACTGTGCGGTACAACCCGGGTTAGTACCAGAACCTAAAATGGAATAAAAGAGAGAACAATAACATTTTACTAGACCTGAATAGCAAAATAAAAGTTTGAAGACTAAATTTAAAAAACATGTGTCAGATAGATAAAGTAAAGCATCAGTATTTTCTGCTTAATTATATCCATTCAAGAATAAAATGATAGATAAGAGGACATCTAACGCCCATTTTAAATTCCCAATTTTGTGCTTCTATAGCATGTAGTCTATAAGATTTCCACCACACTATGCAATTTACAAGAAGCAATTTATTATCTAAAGATTCTGGTCACCAATTTCCAGTGTGTGGGTGGGAGTGGGGGGAAATCCCCATCCTCACATAGCCAAGCAATTCTCGAACACCAGCATGACACCATTCTCCAACAATTCAACTCAATTCTGACACTATCTACCCAGAGATAAAATCAGATTCCACAAATTAAGGGTTCAGTCCCACAGGACTATACTCCCCCTAAGCTACTTCAGATTCAAATGAAAAGCATAGGCTGTTATCTATGCTTCTAACCCACCAACCATCCACTGGAGCTTCCAACGACCCCTTCCTTGGCAACTAAATTAAAACACCAGTTGCAAGTCTAGGTTGTTAAGCTATGCTTTTGACCACCTAGCCATAAATCAGAGGTTTCTGTGACCCCTGGATGGGTTCTATTAATTTGCTAGAGGCTCACAGAACTTAGAGAAACATTTTACTTCCTAGATCACTAGTTTATTATTAAACAATACAACTCAGGAACAGCCAGATGAAAGACAGTCACAAGGAAATGGCATGGAGCTTCCATGTCCTCTCCAGGCACACCAACTCTCCGCAAACCTCCACATCTTCACCAATCTGGAAGCTCTTGGAACCCTGTTCCTTCTTAGTTTTTACGGAGGCTTTATTAAATACTCATGATTCATTAAATCATTGGCCATTACCAATTGGTTCAACCTCCAGGCCCTCTCCCATTCTAGGTCAGAGGGGTAAAACAAAATTCCAACCCTCTAATCACATAGTTGGCTCTTCGGATAATTAACCCAGCAGTTAAGTGGTCTCCAAAAGCTGCCTAATTAATGTAACAAAAGACATCTTGATCAAGCTCACCACTTAGAAATTCCAAAGGGTTTTAGAAGTTCTGTGCTAGAAATGGGAATAAGGAGCAAATAAATGCTTCTTATTATAAACCACAATATTACATGTACTGAGTGTTATCCCATCACTGCCATATACACTTCCAGTTCTACAAGAATTTTGCCATTATATTTGGTTTTCAATGACAGAGTTTTAAACTTATGTGTGTTATTTTAATCTGCTTTTCCAACTGACATAAAAAGCACAAGTAATTTAAGTAGCAATCAGCAAAAGTCAGACTAGCTTTAATTTTTAGAAAGTTATATTTCTATTGATCAGATTGTTTAAGTGGAAGGCTAGAAGTAATACACATTGTTCAAACATACCATAAATGTTTAACACCATAACAAAACTTATTGCAGTCATCTATATCTAAATATTATCAAGATCACCAATTTGTTATAAAGAGAACATAATTTAATTCCACAGGGTAAGAATTATGAAAATGGAGGGGGTTAAAGAAAAAGGAAGAGAGAAAGCAAAATTGAAAAGAAACATTCAAGCATGTTCATCCACAGCCCCTATTAAAGAGGACCACAAGGGAACCGATTTTGGGGTGAAGATACAAGCTTTAGTTAAGACAGGAGGTGGGGGGAAAGCTGTATGAAGAGGCTAAGGCTACAGGGACGTTTTCTGGTAGTAGAAGACAAAGTCAATCTGAATGTCCATCAATAGACAAGTGGATAAAAAAAGCTGTGGTAAAGAAACACAATGAAATATTTTTCAGCCATAAAAAAGAATGAAATACTGCCACTTGCAACAGCACAGATGGACCTAGAGAATATTATGCTACGTGAAGTAAGTCCATCAGAGAAAGACAAGATACCATATGATTTTACTTATATGTGGAATCTAAAGAACAATATAATTGATTAAAAAAAAAAAACAGAAACAGAATCACAGAGACAGAGAACATACTGATGGTGGCCAGAAGTGATGGGGGTTGAAGGACTGTGTAAAAAAAGAAAGGTGAAGGGATTGAAAAGAACAGATGGGAACTTACACAATAGTTATGGGATGGTACAGCATAGGAAATATAGTCAATAATATTGTGATAACTATGTATAGTGGTTGATAGGTACTGGAAATAGCAAGGGAAAACTTTGTAAAGTATATGACTGTCTAACCACTATTTGTACACCTGAAATTAATACAAAATAATATTAAATGTAAACTGTAATTTTAAAAAAATTTAAAAGCCAACGGCAACAACAAGAAACCCGATCACCATCCTAAAGCATTGCACGCATCATCCATGTGGATCACTGCCTGGGGCTCCAGGAAACCTGAGATGTACCTGTTCCTAATCTAAACATAAAGTCTGCAGGCCCAGAATTCCCCCTTTCCCTTGGCTTCTCACTCCCATTATCCCTGGCTCCTGGCTTCTCAATCTTCTTTATCAAACCTCCCTGTTTCTCAGCCTATATGCTAGCTTTCCTGAGAAGATCCTTTATCTCAACTTCAAAGAACAAACGGATGGCATCTTAATGGACACATTGCGGTGTCCTACATGTATCCAAAAGCACTTGCATCTACACTCACTCTTCTTCCTTCTCTGCAGCCACAATGACTGAGTGATCTCTTATCCCTTCTCTTGTACTAGATACCAGGCCTTTTCCTCTTCACGGGACCAGTCCTGCATCAGTTGCATTTTATAGCTTTTGGATCTTTACCTTCTCCCTCTTGACCAGTTCTTTTTCAGCAATATCAAAACATGCTTAGTTGTACACTCAATTTTTAAGGGCTCTCTGAAACTGGAATTCCTGTGGATTCTTTTATCTGTTCCTTCTACCACTTACAACTGTTGAGTTTTCTACCCTCACTGTCACCATTTTCCTTTATTTGTTTAGTTCATCAAACCAAGGCCCACATGATGGTTTTCCCAACTCATTATGACCATAGCCAGCAACTTCTCAATTTCATGTGATACTGTGAAACATGTCCTCCCTCAAAAGCTCTCTTTCTTCCTTATTCACAATGTCATAAAGTGTCACTGCTACCTTTTCACCTATTGGAAGCTCATTTGCAAGACTCTCTTCCTTTGCCTATTTAAATATTTGGTGTCTTTAGGCAGAAAACTGTACAAGATCAACAATTAAAATAAAATTTAAAAAATAAATGAATGAATGAATGAATAAATAAATAAATAAATAAATATTTGGTGTCTTCCATATTGGGTTTCTGACCTATGCCATTTTTTCTCTCTATAGCTCTTTTCTACCAATTTTAGTCCCTATAAGCCACTAAATGTGCATTAAGAAACCACACAGACCATCAATTTTTGTAATTCAACATAGTATTTAGGACATGATGTTAGTGGTAGTAATGAGAATAACCATAGCTTCATATTACTGAGATAAATGATAATTATAATATCTGTCAAGGTAGCTACAGCTACCTAGATGAGGAACATACCGAGCTCTCTATCACTTTATATATTCAGTAAGTTTCTTTTCTTACTATTTGCACTGAGAAAATCCTAATTCATATTATGGGTCACAGGTGGCAAACGCAAGGCCCGCTGGCTGAATCCCACCCTCCACCTTGTTTTATGCGGCCTGGCAGCTTGTTTTTACCTGATGGCAACACCAAGCTCTCACTTAACTGTTAAGGAGCAGTTACATGTATACAATCCTAAAGTTACATGTGGCCCTTTGAAGGGAATCGCAAGGCTGATGTGGCCCCAGTGAAAATGAGTTTGACACCCCTGCCATAGGTTAACAAAATGGGTGCTAACTTTGATTGTTACCAATTGTCAGGCCTACCATGAAACTCAAAATTATAGAGATATTTTTATTAAAATCTACTTTCCAATACCAATCAAATGTTAAGCTGGTCAGTGAGCATATCACACTCAAAAGCAGAAGGTAATAAACTCAACTCCGGAAACAGTATTCTAGTCTTCAACAAGATTCATCTTTGGAAATGTTCCTTCAGCTTCCATTGCTAGGATTTCAATAAAACCTACATAGTGCCTTTGTGAAAATTAGAATGTGGCACCATCTGCAAGACAATGTTGTCCTGATGGTGTGCTTATTTAAAGTAAAAGGCCCCTTTAACTTTGGTGAGGCAAAGCTTAGATGAGGATGTCTATTCTTATCAAGCAACATGTAGGCTGCATTTTATTATTCAATCATCAGCTCAGCTGTGCAGAAACTATACAGTCGTATTTATTCAACATTCAACAACCGGATACATTTTTCCTCCAATAAATCTTGGGAAAAAGCCAAACTTTTAATGCTTTAGTGATTTGTACCACATTAAAAATCATGACATTCAAATCCCATAGGTGTATGTCCAGTGCATCCAGGACATGGACAGCATCATTTGATATTATTATTTGAGGTAGCCACTGAAAAGAATGAAGATATAGACACACCACTGCTATGAAGATAATATTTTTAATCTCACTCCAGTTGGAAAATTTCATGTGAAAATGACCTTCCATTCACAACTAGCACACCTCAATATTGAAAAACAGAATCCTGAATACACAGAGATCACTATAAAATTACATAACTCAGTAGCCTCACTTTGACAGTGTTTACATTTTTTCTGGTTCCTTTAACTTTGAATTCACAACAAGAGCCTATATTTTAGTCACCAAAATTTCCCTACGAATAAGTACTCACTTGTAATGCCCTTCCTGCTATGGCCAATGGCTTATTCTGTACTGGTATATGCCACCAATAGGTTTTCGTCAGTCTACATTACAAATTAACCTTTAAATGACAAAGAATCACACCTCCTAAAGCCTGGGCTCTCACTGATAAAGAGAATAAAATGACATCATGTACCTCACTCACATACACATTTAATACATGCAAAGAATTATTCATATGTTCCCTATCCATGGTTATAACCAACCAAAACATGCAATATTTATTATCACCTGTGAAAGTAATTGTTTCCACATTGATGTCACTGACATTATGAGACATAATACAAAGCCATTTAATAAAAGAAATTCACCAATTCTACTTCTCTCCAATCATATTTTATTGAAGCACTTTTAAATATTCCTCATAAACATGACTGCTTATACCATTTTAATTTGAGGCATGCCATTCTGAATAATGCCTAGGTAGAACTGGGGACTTGTCTGCCTTTAGCAACAAATACTCCAATATGATTATAGAGAGAACTGAACGAGTTCAGGAAAAGTATGTTTAATTAACCAGAAAGATCCCTGCTCTTTCTTTTAAAATATCAAAATGTTTGACAGAATTGTGCCACTATTCCAAAAAAATCTTCATGATAGACACTACACTGGGAACAAATAAGTAGTTAATTGAAATTATTAATCAAATATTTCTTCCTGATCACCTTTTTCTCTTCCAGATTATTCTGTAAAAACATCATATTCACTTCATTCAGTACATACAGATTCATCTTTTATATCCACATGAGATCTCTATATATAATTTACATTTAGAAAAGCATTCTGAGTTTGAGTGTATGTTACTGTTTTTCACCTCTCTTATGCTTCAATAACTTACTTCTTAGCTATTTTTGACAGCATTTTTGTGAATTGGGAATATAATGCAAGAAAAGAACAACAATCATGCAAATTTAATAATCAAATATACCCAAAATGACATAAACTTAAGACAAACTATACCTTGTTATCTAAACTATTAGCAAGAAGAACTGATGAAGGCAGTCTCACAGTGCATGCATGACCTCTAAGAATTCAACAATAAGAACACAGATTTGTATGAAAATCACAATCTTTTATTTCTAACTTGGGAACTCATCTCAATAACATTGCTTACTTTTTCAAGTGAAATTGCCAATTCACTTCTGATTTAATAGAGCAGCTAGAGCTACCCATGCTTTAGACACAATATATGAAGCACAGCTATGCAGATGATCTAACTGGGCAATCTTATCCATTCCTATGACTTTATAATGGCATCAGTAAAGAATCTCAAATGTGTGCTGTCACCCAGACTTGTTTCCTTACGAAAGGATGTACCCACCTAGTCATCTTACCATGGCAGGACCAAAAGTAATTTATCATGTCCTCTTAATCCACTCTCCACCCCCAAGAAAATACTGTTATTATGTTTTGTCTTCTATTTCAGTGACTGAAATTCTACTCAACCACCCAATAAGAAATCCACTGTCATCTTGTCCTCTGTCTCTTTCACTCCCAAGACGTAGCCATGCACCAAGTCCTACCGAGAGCTACTTCTAATATTTATGAAAGCTGCCCCTTTCTCATCTTTCCCACTAAGACCAACATTCGAAGCACCAAATATTGAAAATATACCCCCGAACAGTTTTCACACTGTACCATAGTGATTTCTCTAAGATGCAAAGCTGATTATGTCAACCTTCTGTTTATAACCCTTCAATAGTGCTGTACTGACCTTGTGCTCAAGTCCATGAAGTCCAGGTTCCTTGGATTGCTTATGAAGTCAACCAATTTCTGACTGGAATCACAGTGCACTGCTCTTACCCCCAGCCATACGGTGTTTATTCCTCAAAATGTAGCATGCTCCATGTAACCTTGAGCACTTCCACATTTAATTCCCTTTGTCTTGAAAAATGCTACTCCCCACAACAACTTTCCTGAAATAAAACTCATCTACCACCTCCTTCACACAAATCGTTCTCTCAATCGTTCTCTCTCTCTCTGTCTCTCTCTCTGTGTCTCTCTGTCTCTCTGTCTCTCTCTCTCCCCTATGCCCTGCCTTGCTTGGCCAACACCTGTCATTTCCTAGGGCTCACTTTAAACTGATCTTCTTCCTGGAAACCTTCCCTGAGCCACAGGAATGTTAGGTTCCTCTCTATGGGCACTCATCTTCGGTTCTTTGGGCTTCCATTGTCATGGCATTTGTCATACTTCTTTGGAATTATATATACTTAGTTCTTATATACTCCAAGCCATAAAATTTTCTAGGAGACAGACTATATCAAGTTTACTCTTATACCCCCAGAGCCTAGTATAATACCTGAAACATAATAATTATTGAACAAATCCATTCAAGAAATATTTGTTGAGCATCTACTATGTAGCTGACACTCTATGAAGTTTACAAGTCATACTGGTTTCTAATTCATGGACTTAATAGGTCAGGGAAGACAAATTAAATGAACAAACATGTACATGACTGCATGCATAAATGAATAAGTATGTGAATAATGTCCACAAACCAAGATCAGGACTAGTTTGTCCCTACAATAAGGCATGTGCTGCTCTTCTGTTTTGGAGTTGCTCCTATTTATCACTGGGCAGAATTATAGATGACGCAAACCAGAGTTAAGAAAATATCTTTTCACAATTCTAAATTTGGTTGAGAGTCACAAACACACTCATACATTCTTCTGAGATCTAATCAAGGAAAAACAAGATTTCTTCTCTTGACATTCAGGAAGAGAAACAGGGCAGGCCGAGGTGGAAAAAAAAAGAAGAGGACTAAATGGGAACCATGTAGCAGAAGGAACTCCTCAGAAGGTAGGCCTGGCTGGCTGCTTGCAGTGAAGGCTTTAGGTGGCCAGAGAGGAGCAAGAGGGCCTGGGCTCCTGGGCCCCAGCAGAGAAGAACAAAGAAGGAACAAACGTTTCCTAAGTTAGGTGGTTTTATATGGCCAAAATCAGGTGATCTTGGAAGAAAGTAAGCATGAGAACTCTAGTTTCCTTATCTGTATACTGGGGAGTACCAGTTGTGAAGATTAAACAAACATTTAAAACAGCACTTTGTCACATATAATACTGTTTAGCTTTTAATTTTATTCTTTCCTTTGAGTGACAAATTGCTGCTTCTATTTAACGTAACTGCTTCATTTTAACTCCCTGTCCTGCAACTCACCCTATCTGCGAGTGAGGATAGAGCAGAAGCAGCCTCCATTGGTCTTAGTGAGTAAGACCTAGCCTGCAACATTTGGAACCATAGGAAATGATTTCAGGACTGCAACCAGTATAAGTGATGCAGGGTGCAGCCAGGAGGGGGGCCCCCAAAATAGGGATTTGGAATGGGGCCCAGAACTCACGGTGTCCAGAGAATATTAGAGGGACATATAAGATGTCTTCATCCCTTCCCCCACAGGTGTGAGTTGGGGGAAGGGACACATGGAGCAGGGACATGCAGAGCTGCTAATCCATGGCATGGTCATTTAACATATCTATAGCCTTCGGCTGGTAGCTTAGATGTGTTAAATAGCTGTGGCCATGCTCTGAGCCAGGGGGATGGAAAGGACTCCCCCCAAGACGTGACTGGGGGAGGAACCCCAAGTTACAGCACCTGTGTGGGAGCTTGGAGAAGATTGGCTCCAGAAAATGGAGACACACCTGCCCAGATTCATGATGGCATCCCCCAAAAACTTGGAATATATGGAATGCTGGCAGGTGTAACTGATTGTAGGAGGAGTCGGAAATGGCGGTACAGAAGAGATTTGGCGCTGGGATTTAAACTGAGATGCGGCAGCCATTGAGAGAGAATCCACGTGCTTTCACGAGAGTTAGGACCCTCACAGCCCTGTGAGAGAAAATCACCATGTGGCTTTAGCAGAGAATTGCCACTTGGCTTTGCCCGAGTGGAGACACTCTTGCAGCTTTGCCAGAGGGAGGAGATTCCACGCGGTTTCACCACAGTACAGACCCCTGCAGCTTTGGTAGAAGAAGGACCACGTAGCTTTGGGGTGCTCACTTTGGCTGCGTGGCCTAGGAACAAGAGAGACTTTGCCTAGAAGAAGGGGGAAAGGACTCTTGCCAGTAGGCCATGAGAAGGTGCCACATTGCTTTGGATTAATTAGAGATCCTGCCTGGACGACAACACAGCTGAAGGTGTCAAGAGCCTGGATCCCGGAGGTGTGCTTCTCTTCCTTGCAATTATGGTACCCTGAATTAGGGCAGAGGGAGATAGGAAGCACTGTGGGTGTCTGTGGGTATCCTGAAGGACTTTGATATTTTAATAAAGATGTTAAGTCACTACTTTAACTCTGTATAGCATTAAATAAACATTTCCTTTCCTTTTCACAAATCTCTGGCTTTGAGAGACATCTTTCCATAAGGTGGCGGACAATAACGGACCTTCCCATGCTCTATAACATAAGCAATAAAGATATAGGTTGTGAAGGCACAATTTATCTGTTAACATATCCACACATGCACCTTGGCATGAGGTCAACGGGAGAATCTCATCAACACCTGGTCTTGCCTACGGTTACATGATTGCTAGTGAACATCTGTCCAGAATAACTTTACAAGAGATTACTATGCATTACAGGTGGAGACCATACTTTCCACCAATATCCATTCTTTAATCCTTCATTTTAATACTGGAAAACATACGTAGCTACCAATTTTACAGACTATATTTCTCAACTTCCCTTAAAGCTAGGTGCAGTCACACTACTAAATTTTGCCCAATGGAATGTGAAGGGAAATGATGCATTTTCCATGCAACATCCTTAAAAGGAATTTACCTGTCTTCTTACTGCTTTATCTGGTCTTCCTTATTCTGAGAAACTGACCCAGAGATGAAAGCCCAGTACTGAGGATGGAAGAGACACCCCACTACCTCTAAATCACTCACTTCCCCACAGTTCCATGAGAAAATGAATAAAAAATTCTATCTCATTTGAGCCACTGTGGTTTTAAATCTTTTACAGTAATATTACCTATACTTTTATTAATACATTATCTCTGTATATTACCCAAAAACCCCAGCAATGAACACAAGGGGACATGGTACCTTGTATAGCTGAAGGAATAAATCTGTCCATGACCGTTTACTCCAGTTTTCAAAAACGGCCATATCTATAGTAAAACGTTGCTTTTCCTTTGGTATAGGGGAATACATCAGCAAAGTATCAGCAGCGGAAGACTGTAATAAATAAAATACCACAATATTGATTAGAATGCAAGGCAAGTATAAACTCAAAATTTTAACTACTTAGCATATTTTTCCCTTTAAATAAAACCTTTACATGTCCTTCTTATACATTCATCAAGATCTCTAATTCCCCATGTGCCAGTCATAGAACTATCAAGACAGCTAACTTCTGGAACTCGTAGCCCTTTATTGAGGTCATGGGTTTATTCATTCAGTGTACCCATTAGCTCTGGGGCAGAAGTGGCAGAATGAGAGGCAAAGTGATTCTGAACTCTGAGCCTCTAAGAGCCACACTGTGAATTAAGCCACAGGGAGTCAGGAGAGTTCCAAAGAACAGGCTCCAGGCTCTGCTACTAATGTCATGCGGTGACCATAGTAACAGTACCACAGCTAGCCTTGCCTCAAAGCCTCCAGACAGCTCAAAACAATGCCCCTTCTCAATAGATTTGCATAAAATGAATTGCATAATTTGAAAAAAAAACTATGCGTATCCAGCTTAATTTCTCCCTAGTCTCCTCTAAAACTGAAGAAGGGAAATGTGAAGTGGTGGTCAAATTAGACCAGTGTTTTCTTTGGAAGATATATATTCTAAAAATTCACAGTAACAAAAACTTTACATAAGCACACACCATTCTTCATTTCTAAATTCCCTAAAAGAAGCAATTACTTACGTATTTAAGAAAACCATGTGATCATTTCTACCTAGGCTTCACAGAGATTTTTAAACAGAAACAAAAATGTGTGTGTGTGTGTGTAATGTTCCATAGAAGCATAATCTTTAGGATGCTTCATAAATAAAAAACTAAGGATTCTAAAACAAAATATTTAAGCACAGACCAAAAATCAGCTAATTCAATAATATTTGTGCAGTTGTTCCAAGAAATTATATTTCCTTACTCTAAGTTCAATCCACTTCTTATAATCTTCTGGTTCAAACAGAAATTCTGGCAATACATGAGCAATATATGCTCCTTTGGCACTAAAGTATAAGAAGAAAAATCCCAATTATTATGGTATAATACTCACAATTTGTATATCACTTGCATTTCAACTTCAATTAAATAATTTCAATGTCATATACTTTATTAAATTATAATTTTGATATTTAAAAATATAATTAATTAAATTTTTTCCCTTAACAATAAAATGTGTATATGATGTTTCCATTAGAGAACTGATTAATGAGAAAGATCTTATTAAGTATCTTTAATCATCCACATTTATCCTTATATGTTAATGAGATATAGACTTATGATTTAGCCCCTATTGTCAAACCACTAACCATCTTTTGTAATAACATTATAAAATTGAAAAATATGTGGAAAAAGTCTGAATACAGTAAAACATTTAATAAATAGGCCATCAATCACCCAATATTCATGGAATGCCTATCACCAGATATGCCTGAATATAAATAAATAACCCCTAACACAACAAAATTTATCACTTATTTTTCTAAAGATACTATCCAAAATGTGTGGCCTCTTTGACTATACAAACTTATAGTAGAATAGCTGAAGCAGAATATATCTATTTTTAAAATTTTATATATTCAAAATCTAATACCTATTTATATTATTTTATACTTTAAAACACATTCATCACACTTAAGGCTTTATACTTTTTACACTGTAAAATTCCCTGAAATATTTTAATCCAAACTCTTGATATGCACATCCATCACCACAGAACCTACAGACATAAACACAGTTTTGGCAGGAGTGTTTCCTAGAAAGCATTTGGGTGTGTAGGTATAACTCATTTAATGAGCATAGAACTCCATCCACCACAAGCATTTACCAGAAAAGAATGACTCACCTAGCACTACTCAACTCTGGAACACCCTCAGCAACCTGTAGTCCTAGAACTACTGAGAAGTCAGACAAAGAAAAAGCAGGAAGGAGACTTAATATGAATCCAAGAGCTTAAACCTTGAAGACAGCGCAGACAAACATAAGAAGAGAGAAGTAAGGAAGAGAACCCTAGTGGAGATGGAAGCAATGGACATAATTCTAGAGTTGTTCAGTTTGACATGGCCCTAAGTCAGTTGAAGCTAGTGAAAGAAATTGTGCCACACACAGATAAAGTTCCTTCATATGGAAGTCAAACATCATCCCTTCTCTTTGATTTTTAGACTTTAACTGTCTGCATTTCCTAGCTATTTTTATGACTCTTCATTACATTCAAATTATATGTTTATATAAAATCTAATTTGAATGGAACACTACTTCTTAGCAGGAGGAGTCAACCTAAAGCCTATATAAGATTTCAATGAGATGAAGTCCCATTAAGTTGAAATCTTAGCAGGGGTGTCCAAACTTTTGATGTCTCCAGGCCACACTGGAAGAAGAGTTGTCTTGGGCCACACATTAAATACATTGCAACAAGTAATCACCAAAAAAAAAATCTCATGTTTTAAGTAAATTTACAATTTTTGTGTTAGGCCACATTCACAGCCCTTCTTTTATTTCAAATACTCTAGCCCATAATTCCAGGCTCTCTGAGGCATTCAGCTTCTCTGCCAATGCCATCACTGTTTACCACTGCTTCAGGCACCCTCCTCCTAGGGCCCCTCACTACTCGCCCCTAGTCTGGTCAGATCTCTCCTTATCAATAGTAGTGCCCTGCCATCCCCTAAAGGAAATTCCACAACCAATCTACTTTTTGTGCTGTAGAGGTGGATGGTCTAATAATCAAATTGACATAAGAAAGATTAACAGGAGAAAAACAAATTAAATATGTACCTACTGGAGCCTCACCAAGATGTGAAACTCCCAGGTAGTCAGGTAATTAAGGAAAAGGGGGTAAGGATGCGTGGCTTCAAAAGAGAGGAAGATAATTCACAGGAAGATGAGAAGAGCAGATGTTTGGTTAACAGATGTTTGCCCCACCATGCAGATAAGTCTTTCTGGTATAAAAAGTTATCCCTGGTAGTAACTCTCTCTCTGGGCCAGGCCCCCTGTCTATATTCTTGGAGGCAGTTAAGGGAGAGGAAAGCTTTCCCCAAGTCTGTCTCAACTACCTTCAGGTGAAAACAGTCTGCATGCCAAAGTGGCACATTTGGTGGCGGTACATTCCACCCCCCTCCTTCATTGCTTCAGTACAACTTCCCTGTTCGTGTTCCCTTCTGCTTATAAAATCTCTTGCCTTGCATAACTCTTTGGAACTGCTTCCCATCTGGTAGATTGGATGCTGTCTGATTCATGAATTGTTGAATATAGCCAATCAGATCTTTACAACTTAGTTGAGTTTTGTTCTTTAACAGCATTTTACAGATGCCATTATGAAGTCAAGTCAAACAGAATAGGTCACCCCAAAATATGCCTCTTTGGCATTTCAATTATTCTGAGAAACTACAGACAGAGGAGCTCTGAAAACAGGATAGAAGTTACCCTTTTGTAATGAAAATCTATACTTACAAAGGAAATTTACATTAGAAAACAAGCCCTCACCTGGAAGAGAGCTATTTCTAGAGAAAACTCTTTACCTGGGAGACTTTCCTGCACAGCAAGGCAACCCAAGTTTAACAGACACTTCCTCCTCCCCTCTCTGGATCCCTCCATTCCCCCAAACTTTCCAGGCCCTGGACTCCTACCCTTTTCGCTAGCTCAGAGTGGTACATAAACCTCAGTCTCCCGGATGTCTTTGAGACTCATATCTTTGTGAGGCTACCATACTTAGTCATCTAATTAAATTGTTCTTTTTCCTTCTGTTAATCTATCTTTTATGACAGCCAAGAATCTAGAAGGAAAGAGGAAAATTTATTTTTCCTCCCGTACAAGAGACTTGATTCTTTCTTTTTATTTGGCACCTATCTTAAGGCCTAATTTTATTAGTCCCTCAATACAGTATTTACAATTATGTTTTGTCACTAGTTTATGTGTGGTCATTAGTTTTATAGTGTTGACTTTCATAATTGATTTGATTACACTTTTACATTCCAAGCTTTCTATTTGCATATTTCTTCCAAGTTTATCATTAGTAGAACAAAACAAAATTAGATGCAATGCGTTATTAAATTTTAAACTTAACTTCCGAAAATTACAGTTTCTCAGTAACTGCACAAGACAAATATAATCTCACTTGCACAAAAGTCCTCACCTACTGTCACCAAATTTAAAAGGGGAAACTAATAAAATTTATTATTGTTTTGAATTTAATACCTTTATTTCCTTGATGAAACATATGCGTGCATTTTGGATTAATGACCCAGTTTTATTACCCACACTGCCACATTCTGGATGTTGAGGAGTTTTATCACAGTCAACATATCCTGATAGGCATATATTTACTGATAAAACAGCAATAAATTGAAATGGCTTGGCTTTAATGCCAAAATCATTCTTCCATACCTGCATCCTCTTACTGCAAAATGTCACAACAGAAACCTCCCAAGTTAATGTCAGCATGAGAGGAGCTGTGCTAACAATAACACTCCAAGTGCGGCATGACTATCTCAGGTATCCCAGAGTTTAATGATCTTATTAGAAAACTATTTGATTTCTATATTGCACAAACAATAAAATCTAATTAAGTATGAAAATGTCCCCCTTTTGTTCACAGTTAATATTCCAATAGATTTTAAAAGCACAACTAACTTTCTAAAAGAAGAATGGCATTAGAATTTTTGCTTTATTGAATGAAAACATTTACTTTATTGAGTCAGTCAAGGACCAAGAGCATGAAGTGGTAAAATTAAAACAAAACTCATGTGTCTTTGATTTGAAAGTTGCAAAAATTTAAAGAAAGGTTCCATTTATCTTATAAATATAAAGACAGTTGATAGATGCTGAATTTTATGGTATGTTTATGTCAACAGACATTTATACCTAATAGAAGAACAGATCTTTTTCTATAGTCTATTTCAATGATAGTGATATCAAAAGAATCAGTTTTCAGTACGTCACTAATGGTTACTGTATTGGAATAATTTAAGAAAACATTTTAGCAAATGAAAGCCATTAATCATCATTTATTACACTTCATCATCATTGCTCTCATCTATGCATCATGTATATGCATCATATATTACATATTTTATTATTTGCCTTCTTTAATCAACCAAGTTTGAGAATTATAAACCTCGATTTTACAGATACTGAAATTGGGGCTTAAACAGGTTAAGTAACTTGTGCAAACACACAGGAGATATAAAAGAGCTAGAATTTAAGCCTTCATCTATCTGATTCAAAGCCATGCTCTTTTACCCCACTTCAGTTTGCTTCAGAATCATTTATTTGCTTTGAAATATTTTCATTCTTAAATGCAATTCCATTAAATAAGGCATAATAATGGGCATGCATAAGTAAGAAGGTACAACTTTAAAGATAAAAGAAATAACATCACACATGGAATTGAATTTACTTGTAAAGGGAAGTAAATTGATTTTCCTAAATGCTTTTATTTTGGTAAATGAACAATTTCCAAAAAAATCAATGCAATTAGAAATAAGAGTTGCAGTAGGTTTATATTATCCCACATTATAGTTTCAGTGTAGGGTACACAATGTTTATATTCTATTTCCATTTTAGTTTCATAGTATGGAAATTATAAATCAAACAACTTTTTCAATAAAAAATAATCACATCATAAAAATAATTATTACTTTTAAACAAATGAAATTATATCAGAGGATACTAGACACTGTGTTACTCTCCTCAGGCCACCATAATAGAGTACCTCAGACTGGGTAGGTTAAACGAGGGAAATTTATTTTCTCATGGTTCTGGAGGCAAAAAGTCCAAGATCAAGATGCTTGAAAATTCAGTTGCTGGTGAGGCCTCTCCTCCCCTTTGCAGACAGCCACCTTCTTGCTGTGTCCTTCCATGACCTTTTCTCTGTGCTCCCACAGAGAGAGAAGGGGAAGAAAGGTCTCTGGTGTCTCTTCCTCAATTTTATAAAGGCACCTGCCTTATGGGCTTAGGGATCAAACTTTATGACATCATTAACATAACTACATACTTAATGGTCCTATCTCTAAAAGCAGTGACTCTGAAGGCTAGGACTTCAACATGTGATCTTTGGGCAAACACATGTCAGTCCACAACAGGCACGAATCACAAGAAACATTATGCATATTACTTCACATATAGCAATACAAAATTTATTGTAAACTATAACCACCAATTACATATTTTTATAATACAACACATATGACATTGTTATGAGATGAATTATGTCCCCCTAAAGTAGTATCTTGAGACCTTATCCCTCAGTACTTCAGAATGTGACTCCTTGGAGATAAGGCCTTTAAGGCAGTGGTTAAGGTAAAAGGGGGCTGTTAAGACTGTCCCTAATCCAATCTGACTAGTGCTTTTAAGAAGATGACATTTGGACTCACAGAGAGACACCAGGGGTATGTACACATAAAGAAAATGTTATGTGAGGACATGAGAGAAGGCAGCCATCTGCAAGCCAAGCAGAGACACCTCAGAAGAAACCCAATCTACCTGCCCCTTGATCTTCTATGGCCAGCCTCCAGAACTGTGAAAAACAATAATTTTGTGTTGTTTAGGCCACCCAGTCTGTGGCATTTTGTTATGATAGCCCTAACAAACTAATATAGGTATGATGGAATAAATATCTTAATAATTAAAGTCATTCTTAAGAGTTCATAGTTTAATATTATAACCAAAGAGCAATATATAACACTCATAGTACCCACCCTAATTTTCTCTAACTTGACTCTCTTACTGGTTACATCTTCCCTCCAGGAATATAAATGCTTTACTTTTCCTTCTTTTACCCCTTAATTTTGTATATCACAAAATGTTCTTTGTTCCTCTTAGAGTGTTCTGAAACTCAGTTTTAAAATTTTATTCCTTTTAGCACAGGAGCTCAAGAAGCAAAGCTCTGTGAAAGAAAATATTTACTGACCATTAGACCCACTCTGTGCTATCAGTGACCCTGTGTGTCCAGAGATGCCAGATGAATGAGATGTCGTTCCTGTCCTCACATGTACACAAACGAGTGAGGTACACACTCATGTGTGAGTCTGTGGTGTGCCATTTTCCTTAAATGATAGGATCTTTCTCATTCTCCCACACAGACTGGGTATGAAGGAAGAGAGCGAAAGTGCAGACTTGACCCTTCACATATCTTAGGCTCTTCTGACCAGAACAGTCCCTTTATGGTAATTCTGTTCTATAGGATAAACAATCCAAATCTCAGCCCTCCTCTACTCACCATCAGAGGGGATCTGGGAAGAGGCAGGTTTATTGTCAAGTAAGTAAAGCATTAACTTCAGGCTTCCTCACTTGCATGAGCCATGTCTAAAGCCACATATTTATTTTTTTGTATTTTAATTTGGTATTATTTTTATAAAGGAGGAATCTCCACATTATATATGGCATCATCTCAGGATATGGACTACCCCTGAACTTGGGCTTCCATGAGGTAGGTTAGAGGGACTCATATCTGTACATGAAGGTCTGTGACTAGTTTTCTAGTTGTTCAATCTCTATGGCAATGTCCCCTCTATGCCTGAAGCCTAGTTGCCATGTGGGGGCATCTAATGCAGACACTGGCTAGCAGTGCCCATGTCATTATGGATGAAATAAAACATACACATGGACTACGAAGTCCAGTGGAGGAAAAGGGACGATAGCATGGCTTTTCTTTCAAGGGGAGCAAAAGCCATAGCCTCCTCCTTGACAGGCCTTTATTTTATTTCTCCTCCCATTACAGGATGGTCCTCACTCCCTCTGTACAAGTTACAACAAAGGAGCCAATGCCCCTCATCACATCACAGAAGAAGGATATTAGCAAATGAAAAGGCAAAAGTGGTTGAGCCGGTTACACTAGTCCCTGCAAGGTTTAGCACTTGCAGGGTGAGGGAGTTTTAGCAAAAAGCAAGACTCAAAGCAACCTAGGTATATTGCAAATCTGATTACCCATGAGAGAACCTATCTGTGTGCATGGGTCCTGTGCATCTCCGAGTGGGAGCTGGGCCCACGCCACACAGAAGGGTCTGCTACAGGCATCTGCTGCTGAGGCCTGAGTTGGCAATCCTGTATCTCACTTCTTACCTCCATCAAGGACCAAGAGGACCCTCATAATTGACTTAGCCCCTCTCCAGTTCTCATATATTTATCATTCACACTGTGGCTTTAGAGCCAGCCACCCTCCTGCCTCCTTATTTGCCAACCCAGCATCCCCAATAAAAGGCTGCTGGGGTCTTCACTCAATCACCTTCAATGACTTAGAAACTTCTAGATCTTTTCCAAGCAACAGAAAACTCAAGCCAGTGTTGGCTATTATCATGAAAGTACAAATCTAAGAATTGAAGAAAAGCTACTGTATTTTGTTCAGTACCATTCACAATTTTTAAGACCGGAGTATTGCTAGGGACTAAAAAATTCTGATGTAGAAATTTTAAAAACTGAACACCATATCTTTCATTTGTATTCCTGCTACAAGTGTACTCTTCTTACTCTCCATCCCCATTCCTGGTAAGATAGATGAATATCTCTGGCCAATATGGTGTAGATTCCATACACAAGTAAGCCAAATACAAAAACACAGTAATGTATTTCAACATATAGTAATACTAATGCATAAATAATAACCAGTAACAAATACTATTTTAGTGATACAGGAGCATGGAAAATGGAGTAACAACACTGCCTATGAACATGGGGAATTCCAGTGGACAAGGACACCTCAAACGTAGGCAGAAGTGCTAGATACTCAGCAACATTCCTCTCACAGTTTTAATGAGCTCTGCTTTTCCATTTCTTGGTGACTTGCCACTTAATCTTTGCAGACATTATGATGACAAGTATTTTTCCTGTATTTTCTATCAACCATTTATGGGAAATATCACCTGCCCATTATTTTCATATTAAAAGACTTCATGCAGACTAAAAGTTCGCAGTGCCCATAACTTCGGATTGTACTAACAGTAACCTGAAGAATAAATTATTGGTTTCATACCTTTTTTGTTCAATGGATTTATATACTTGACTTATATGAGGATTCTCAAAATGAGGCCATGGGCCAGAAGTATCAATATCATTTGTCATTTTTTATAAATGCAAATTAGCATTATAAACTCTGTGGGTAAAGGCCAGCAATGTATTTACCATGTCATCCTAATGATTGGGATGGATGATAAAGTTTGAGAATGAATGCCTTAGATTATAAATTTGATAAGTTATAAAATCCTTATTTGCTATTATTTTTCCAAGTTATATATTAAAAGGTTATGTATATTTTGAAAATTTACTAAATATTTTATTAAAAAACAAATACTATCAAAATCTATCTAGCTATCTACCTACTCATCCATACTTAGTTATTTTTCTACCAAGCCATAATTACATTTTTAAATTAGCACATCCATGGACTTACCTGAGAAAGTTAAGAACTGAGGAGTGTTGCTTATAAAGTTGAATCACTCTTTCAGTGTGATCCTCAGGTAAAGACTGACTAGGATGAATTCCATCTGGCATTTTTCCACTCAAATGGTATATCACATCATAAATAGTTTTATTATATTTTAAAGAGTCACTTGGTTTGGGAATGTCTTCGTGTGATAGGAGTCCTGTGTGAGTTTGTATTTTACACACATCCCTATGGGAAAATTATTTTAAAATTTCTTTAAATCTCAAAATGGTATATATTATGGAAAATGTTCAGTGGTGAAATAAAATTCTATTCCAAATTACGGATCAAAAATTACAAAATTCATTTATTCAACTACTATGTTAGTAAAAATCAGATTTTAAAATAACCCCACAGCTTTTCAGCATCTTGTTTCAAACACATATAACAATCTAAGGTTACAATTGTCAAGTGTCTGAAAGATTGCATTATCATTAGAAAATGTAAGTACTTTGGATAAACAGTATAGGAGTTAAATCCTGGAACCATCACCTACTGGCTGTGTAATTCACTGAACTCAATTTTTTATACTATAAAGATAAATGATACCTATAATAGTTTCCAAGGATTCATCATACATGTTTATACAGAAAGTTACACATATTTTCTCAATATTTGCATTTTCATACTTAGAAGGGCATATTTTGCACATTGGCCTCATGAGTAGGAATTCTCATTTAAAAGATAAAGTCCAGAGATCTATTTTCCCATGTATTTTTCTGTTCTTTACATAGGACAATGCAACCTCTATTTCCTGACACTTTCTGTACCAAGTTGTTACATATGCTAAATTTTAAATGAAGTAGAAAATTACAATGAATTTTGCTGCCTATAATTCATCAAATACCTAATACTACACTATTTGTTTGATAGCAATTAGTCACAAATCTGTTACTAGCTTAGACTGACAAATAAAAAGTGTCCAGGGGGTCATTTGGAATAGCAGCTTGCCAGTTTGCTAGCTAGCAGGTCTGTATCACATACTACAGAAGAAAGAACATTGATTCAGGTAAGGGTTTGTCTGCCAATTACCATATGACCCAGCAACCCCTCTTCTGGGTGTCTATGTCCAAAATTTGAAAAAACATTTATTCACATAGCTATATGCACCTATAAGTTCATTGAAGCATGATTCATGATGGCCAAGATATGGAGACAACCAAAGAGCCTTTGAACAGATGATTGGATAAAGAGGATGTGGTGCATATATATTATGGAATACTGCTCCATAGAAAAGACACCATAAGAAAAGATGAAATGCTGCCATTTCTAACGACATGGATGGCTCTTGAGAATATCATGCTAAGCAAAATAAGTCAGACAGAAAAAGTCAAGAACCATATGATTTCACTCATATGTGGGATATAAAACTGAAAGCAACAAATGCACAAATAAGAAAAACAAACAGAACCTTATAGACACAGACATGAGTAGGGTGGTTACTAGAGGGAAGGGGGTTGCTGGTAGGGAAGGGTAGAGGGGATCAAATATATGGTGATGGAAGATTTGACTTTGGGTGGTAGGCACACAAGACAATATACATATGATGTATTAATAGAATTGTATAGTTGAAACCTTTTTATTAACCAATGTTAGGCCAATAAATTTAATACATAAATCAATTAAAATAAAAAGTGATTAACATTGCTAACAGAATATAAACTATTGTTTATATCATACTTATCACAAAATGAAACTACTCATGTGAATTTGACATCAATTTGTCATAAGAGTGATATTTATAAGTAAAATATACCTCAAGTTTACCAAAAACATGAAAAGAAATCATTAAAATTTACTCAAAATAGGTAAACTTTTCAGTAGAAAAAACACCAAAGTGAAAAACTGAAGAGTTGTAATAGAATAACATCTCTCAAAAATTCCCTGGAGTGCCCTGACCAGCGAGTCTGTTGGTTGGGTGTCAGCCTGCAAAGCAAAAGATTGCACGTTTGATTCTAGGTCAAGGCACATGACTGAGTTGTGGGTCCCAGGTTGGGCCACTTACAAGAGGCAGGCATTCAATATTTCTCCCTCACATCAATGTTTCTCTCCTTTCTTTCTCCTCCCTTCCCCTCTCTCTAAAAAATAAATAGAATCTTTTAAAAAGAGTTCCTTGGAGTCAGATATTTTATTATGATCAAGCTGGTAAATTTTCAGGGTACATGCTGCAGTCATTTTGTCTCACCATAGACAAAGAAGAAATACCAGCGAATTTTTTTCTATAAAGCTAATATTATAATATTAATTAAAAAAACTGAAAAAGTTATAGAAGAAAAACTACCCACTTAACGTAGCCTAGCACACTCCTAAATATAGATGCAAAAATTCTAATGCTAGGGATTAGTACTCGCCCTCATGGTGCCAGCAAGTCGCACCAGTGCTGAAAAAGGAGGTACAAGAGCTCTGAGAACTACTATGCCAGCAACGTATAACAAGGGAGGTGACTGGTTTCCTGTTTGTATGAACAACAGAATTCAGTGACTTGATGTAACCAATACAGGTTACCTATTTTAGACCTATGGAGTAATAAAAACAACACATGAAAGACTGAGATAAATGTATTGTCAAAGAGGAGATAGTGTCGAAGAAATTGATACTTCCTGTTCACTAATACCACTGTCTACCTGATTATAGTGTAAATCTAGGGCTGGTATTTTTAAGTTTAAAAGGGCTTTTCCTAGCCATAGTTTACCCTTTGTGTTTGACAAATGAGGACACAGAGATTTTCAGTGCTGCCTAAAATTACTGGATGTTTAAAAGGAATACAAAAATATGTGTGTACTAAAGAATTTAGTCCTGGCTGGTGCGGCTCAGTGGATTAAGCACCTGCCTGTGAACCAAAAGGTTGCTGGTTTGATTCCCTGTCAGGGAATCACATGCCTGGGTTGTCAGGGCAGTAGAAGAAGCGATCAATGTCATCGAAGTTTGTCTCGCACATTGATGTTTCTCTCCCTTTCTTTCTCCCTCCTTTCCCCACTCTCTAAAAAATACATAAAATCTTTGTCAGTTTAGAATAAATTATTTGCATTGTATTTCACTTAAAACCCCCATAAATAGATGATATTGTATTATGTGATACATAACAAGGTATATAGAGAAACATGCAACTGTTACCTTCTTATACTCTCTGGTATAGAAAAACTATGTGGTCCTCCACGCCAGCCAAAGAGGCTGAACCAGGTCTGAGCTGCATTTACAACCTGCTGAAAGAACTTGTAAGTCTCTGTTCCTGGTTCAGGAAAACATTGCTGACTTTCCTCCTCGCTTTCCATCAAACTTTCACTTTCCTTTGATTCACTTTCTTCCAAGTTCAATGTTTCAGATGATGGTTCCGTTTCTAAAATTCACATTTTTTTGGTAAAAACAGTTACTTGACCATAGAGTAAAATAGTCAGTTACTATAGTTTGTACATAGACAAATAGCACTCATTCTACAAATTATTCTATGCTTTCAAAAAAAATCTGATCTAATTTACTCCTATCTTAAAGTAAAAAGAAGAAAATATTTTCAAATACCCAACATAAATGCTTTAAAAAGAGATGAACCACAATAAAAAACCATTACATTTTCTTCTTGCCAAAATAGTATGTGAAAACACTCCCCAAAATAGAACTTTGCACTTTTCCATTAGATATGTAAATATCCCCATTAGATATTTTAACAATTTTTTGTAGCTTTACTTGTTAGAATTAAACCTTAGCTTAAAAATTTACAGAAACAAAATATTGGCTTTAGATTCAAAATAACTTCCTATCCAAGTGAAAGACTTTAATAAAACAAAACATTTTGAGTTAATTCTTGAGAAATTTTCAAGAATATAAAATGATTTGATTATAGTTTTAAAAATCTGCCTGTTTAAGGGCACAAGTACAACTCATTTAAAAACCTCACAATATTTTATTTGGTTTGGTCCATTCTATAAAATGAAAAATTTTCAATACTACCCATATCCAGAGGAAAAAAATGTTTGAATAGTTAATTGCAAATAATGTTATCAGATTCACATATTTTTCTGTGCTCACCTCTTTCTAGGATAGGCAATATTAAATCCCAGCTGGGTAATTAGAAGACAATCCCCTAAGTTGACAGTTCCCAAACTGTGGCCAGAGGGTATCAGGGATATCATGGCAAATTCACAGGGGCTCTGCAGGATATTTAGCATTTGAATTAAATATCACTGTAACAACTACTGGCTATCACATATACTACAACCCTTAGGTTTTTGGACCAAACCATTTAATAAATGGAACTGCTTAGTAGATCTTCTGGTCTAAGGGAAAATTACAGAGATATTAAGTATACTGTGAACCAGAACCATTAGAGAAGCTCTACTTGAGATCATTGGAGAGAGCTCCCAAAGCAGATGACTCACTTAAAACTAATTATAAATTCATAGATTTCTTCTTATATTTCTTATTGCCTGAAAAAAACACAAAGCTTTTAATGAAATAATATTAAACAGATCATGTTATAGAATGGGTGGAGTGGTATGCTATATATTTGCCACATACCAGCAAATAATCTCTTCTCAGGCTCAGCATTACTACATTTAGAAGGACCAGAAGAGGATAATACATGTTTTTAGGAGGAAATGAAGTATTGTCTCTAGTCTTTACAGGATCGGGATCCCTATCTGCAAATGACACTTCACATCATAGCAGGTCAAACAAGCATTTATAAACTCACTATTCAATTTAATTTCAAATTGCTGAACCTGAATTTCATAATTTCATATATAAAATACATATATTTTATATATGTATTATGCATTTATATATACTTATATATGTACATATAAGTATTATATATTTATGAATATTTAAATGCTTATAAGGATTGCATATTTATATGTGTTATATATTTATATATGTGTATTTATATACATATACTGTGTACATATATATAAATATATTTATGAGTATTTAAATACTTATAGGGATTACATATAAGTATTATATATACTTATATATGTATTATATATTTATATGTGTGTCTTTATATACATATACTATGTGCATACATATATACATATATATATAAAACAAACTAAAGAAAAAAGCCTAAATGTCCATTATACATTAGATGTCAAATAGGAAAAAAAAATAACATGATATTTTTGTAATATACAAAAATACTTGACTCAAATGAACTTTGTTTGATAAGGCAATCATTATGGTATATCAAAGCTTCTGGAAAATAAACAATGTTCGACTTAGCATAAACTAGGATATGTAAAACATTTTAAATGTTTTTAACATCAAAATTTTGAAATGAATTATATAAGGTGCTCAAAAACAAATATAAAAAACTTCATCACTAACAAAAAAATAATGTCTTCCTACTTATTTTTCTGAAATGAAATCACTGCTTGGTTATGAGCTGACACCATTTTACACAGCTTGCGGTGTCTATTCCAGTTAGAGTTGCTATATGTGCACTAGAGTTTGACACCGTGGTCATCAGAACCCAACTACAGGCAGTGCTGACCAAGGAAAAGCAGCAGATGTGACCTAGGGCAGATTATCTACACATGTATGCATGTGCACATATATGTATATATGTATGCCAGTCTGTCCATCCATCACTGTAAGCATGCATGTGTGTGTATATAGATATCTATACATATTTTCACAATGTAATTCTATCAGAAAAGCATAGTCTGTATAGTTACAAAGATCTAATTTGAAAGCTTGGCACTATGACTCTTGAGCTGTTATACCCCCCATGAGGGTATATTACACAAGTTCTCTGCAACATATGTTTATATCCATAAAATGAAACCAAAAGTTCTGAGCTCATGAATCTGTTGTGAGAACTACTTCATGAACAAAAACACATAAAAATATGCTGGTATATACTAAGTTTCTTCTACTCTTTCCATACAAAGCCATTCAGAGTTTGACAGAGAACCTTTATCCAGTAGGAGTGCATAGCTCCAGAACACTACCCCACTATAAACTTCACAGAAGTGAGCCCTAGGGAATTCGGAGATAGAATGAATCATTGTATATGCACTGGGCAGTATCATTTCAACTTACCAACTTACTTCTAAACAGTTATAGTTGGGAGCAAACACACATCTGTACCTTTCCTATTAAGTTAGTGATTCATATAACTGTTTTCATTTAGTACATTAGCTATAGCAAGTAAATCATATACTGCTTTACTTTGGGATAT
Organism: Anoura caudifer; assembly: GCA_004027475.1. Classification (NCBI taxonomy): domain Eukaryota; kingdom Metazoa; phylum Chordata; class Mammalia; order Chiroptera; family Phyllostomidae; genus Anoura; species Anoura caudifer. Next base: position 16,866 of record PVKU01003546.1, on the reverse strand, counting down.
GCTTAGCACATTGTAAGATTTCACCTTTCCTGAACATAATCTACTCTAGCCTACAGCACAGTAGCTACTAAGTGGGTAGGCTCCGAGGTCTCACAAATGTGGTTAGTATTCCGTGGGGCAAGTTGCTCAACCCCTCTGTGAGTCACTTTCTTAATCTGTAAAGTGAGATTATTAAGAGTATCAAACTCCAATTTGTGGAAAAGACTAAATGAAATAAATGTTAGGCACTTAGCAGAGCACCATATTCCTGGAAAGAACTGAATATACATTATAAATTGTTATACAGATTTATAATTGGAATATTTAAGAATCATGATGTCTTCCTATAGTAATAATTACCCAAATAAATGCATTACTTTTAACTCACATGCTTTATAATTAATCATTCTACAAACACAAAGATTTGATTCCTTTCTTTTCTTTTAAAGAGATACTAATATTTTGTACGCTGATTCCTCATTATTTTCTGGAGGGATATTATGAAAAATATAAAAGTAATAAAGCAATAAAATAATAATAGTTATAACAGCAATAATAATGAAATAATGATCATAACAATAATAATAATAAAAAACAATAATAATATTTCCAGGTGTTTACAGTTTGTGAGTCCTCAGAAAGCCTTTTGAAATAGACTAGCACATACTGTCAGTTCCCTATTACTCCCTCACCATGCACATTTTGTTCAATAATAGATGTTTGCGGATCTGAGAATTAAAGATGAAATCATACAGCAAAGTGTGAGGTTAACACACAAAATAGAATTTCCACCCAAGTTCTATGACTCTTCAACCATTGTTCCTTCTATGCTGTATTACCTGAAATCTCCACCCCACCCTGCGCAATATATTAGAAAAATGTAAAATAAAATGTATTAGCCAGAGAGAGAGAATAGTCAACAGTATCAATGGCTGCTGAGTAGTGAAGGTACGCAAGTACAGCAGTGTAATGGAACAACACTTTCTTCCTCACCCCTGACATTTCCTTCCTGGAGGCCTTCTCTAAAAGCCTACTTTCCTTTGCTACCTGTCTCCCAATCCTTGAGAAACTGAGTAGTTCATCTGATTGGTAAGTTTGGAAAGACTAGATAAATCAAGTATGCAATTCACCCTCTTCCATCTTTGAGAATAAGCCAGTCCACGTGAGAATATTGTCTCCCTTCTCTCAGCTGTCATCCACAAAGGAGCTAAGAGGGAGGCAGAAGTCGAAGGGCAAGAGCAAGCCAGGTTAGCTGATTAAGCAGGGTCCCTGGACAAGCACTGGCCTATGTCAGGAGAGAGTCTTGCCTCTCAGCTTTGTGACAGAAGAGGTAATGGGTTCCAATGCACACTTGGTATTTTGAAGTTCACAGAGTTCCTGCCTGATGGTCTCTATTTCTTCTATAAAGTCAGAGAAAAGGTCATCTCCTGTCACTGAGGCAGAGCAGGATGGAATAGGTTTCACAGAAGTGGCAAACATCTGAAGAAGCCAAGTGAAGAATGTGAGAAAATGTGTTAAAAACACCTCCAACTCATCACTGAAAAGTTAAGGCCTTGACAATCGATACACAGAGGAAATTTTTCCCACTATCCATCTTTTCTTCCTCCCTGAGCTTTACTCCACTCATCATCCTCTTCTGTGCCTCATATTTCACATCTCTCCCTGCTCAGCAGCTTCTCTTCTAATTATTCTTATCTTCCCTCACCATTTCCCCTGGAGCAAGCCCCAGTGAATCTATTGACCACTCTCTTTCTCAGTTTAATTCAAGTCACATCCCAACAATTGCTCCCTTTCTAAATCGCTGATACTCAAAACCCACAGACCACAGACGGTCCCCACTGGAACAGAGTAAAGGGCACAGTGGTGTGGCTCTGCCCCTACACTGCCTGCCTTGTGTCTCCCATCACACCCCATGCTTTTGCTCTACTGCCCTTTGCCACAATCATCCTGTTTAAGAGAATTATTTGAAAAGCTCTACACAAATGTCATCTCTTCCATAAAGTCATCCTGGACCGCCAACATCTGCATTAACCTCTCTGCACCACCCCCATATTCCCAATACTTCAATTCACTCATACACAGAGCTCTGAATTCCACACCGTTTGTAGTAATTTATTCATGTGCCCTTCACTAGATTGTCAACTTTTAGAATTAACAGAGGCTGCCATATTCTACTCTCAATACTAAACACGGCTCCTGGCAACAGCAGGCGTTCAATAAATATCTGTTCATTTTTAAGGTACTTTACTTTTTTTAAGGTCACTTTACTTAGATGTCAGCTTTGGATAATACAGATATATACAGAGGAAGTTAGAGAGAAAGTAGGCATATGCAACTTACCATAATTGTATAAAACAGGGTTATTAAGATAAACTGCCAGATGTGGGTAAATAGTAAGAATGCAGTTTTCTGCTGTGCCAGTAACCGGAAATAAAAACCTAAAAAAGGAAATATTGCATTTCAATAAATTAAAATTTCCAGATGCAGTAAATACAATAAAATATTTTTAGGTATCCTGGAGGCCTTTAAGAGTCAAGATATAAATTACTCATCATTTTTCTTTCCACCTCCTTTGTTTTTCTTAACCACCCACCGCATATACTTTAACGGTATAAGAATATTTAGTTCTAAAGCTTCTGAACAGAGATGGTAAATCTCACTGTCAAGTGTGCTCTAGAACACAGCTTGTAATCATTCATGTTCATAATCAGATTCAAGAAATCTTAGAGATGAAAGAGCCTAGGAGTTAATTTACACACATTCTTCCTCGATAGCATCCCTGACAAATGGAATCTAGCCTCAGATGGCACTAAGCAGGCAGATACTACCTCATGATTTAGAGATGACCCATTTTCTATCTGGAGAGCTGGAGCTTGAGACGTTCTGTTTCAGAGCAACAGGGAATAAAATCTACAACCTAATCCCTATTACATTCCTGTGGGAGACCCTTCTGCGTGGCGTGGGCCCAGCTCCCACTCGGAGATGCACAGCACCCACACCCACAGATAGGTCCTCTAGTGGGAAATCAGGTTTGCAATGTGCCTAAGCTGCTTTGAGTCTTGCTTTTGCTAAAACTCCCTCACCCTGAATAGAGACAGCAAGTGCTTCCTGTAACTTCCTAAAATTCATGCTAAAACTCCCCAGTATGGAGTATAACTGACTCAACCACTTTTCCCTTTTCCATTTGCAAATATCCTTCTTCTGTGATATGATTAGTGACATCATCTCCTTTTTTGTCTGTAAAAAGTAACCTCCTAAAGTGAACCTGTGCATAGTAAATGAGGACCATCATGTAATGTGAGAGGAAACCCAATAAAGGCCTGTCATGGCGGAGGCCATGGCTTTTGCTCCCCTTGAGAGAAAAGCCATGCTGTCCTTTTCCTCCACCGGACTCAGTAGTCCATGTGAATGTCTCATTTCATCCATAATGACGTGGACACTGCGGCCGTTGTATGCATCACATTCCTTCAAATATTTAAACACAGTATTTCTTCTCTAAGGTTTCTCTTCTGTGAATTCCCAACATTTAGAACGGTCAAGGATTCCTTCAACTGCAAGGTCTCCAAATATTTCACAAATCATCTATCTTTTTTAGATGAGCTTTTGTTTTGTGTTTGTCCTTGTTTAACTGTGTGTAATAACTGAAAATGATACTGCAAAAGGTAGTAAACCAGTGGAGAATACCTTCTACAACCTGCACTCTATTTTATGAAAGCATTGTGAAAGTGCCTTATTATTTTTACCAGCCACAAAACACTTAGGTTATACTGGGCCTGTCTAACTTATGTCACAGTTCTGTCTGTGTACAACTGATTTTTCATAGAACTATTATATGTAATAGCTATGCCCCTGTCATATTGCCTTATTGGTTTCAGTTCTGCACTACAATAATACTATTGTCTTGATATTATATCAAGACAATTTTAGTCTTGAAATCAGCCATGTACACACACATACACATACTACACACCATTCCACATCCAAGAGCCATTACTGCCTTAGTCCTATTTGATCATTCTCCATACTACTGGATTGTAGAAAGGAAGCTACTACATGCTAGAGAAGATAAAACCAGCAAAAATCCTAAATTAGAAACAAAAGCCAAGTAAGAATGTTTATGTCTACAGCACAGAATAACCAACAAAATGGAAATTACATTTTCACAAAAGATAATTTCAATATTGAATGGCATGGTGACCACATATAATTCATTAAATAAAGTGTGGAAAGTCTCATTATTCATCTCTCTGCTCATTAGCTGATGAATAATTAATACCGTAATTACGTATCCCTAATTCTTTAACCATCAACAGTGAAAATTAAGAGACTCTTATGCTTGTCATCCCAAATCACTTCAGGGATGAAACTTTGAAGCTTTCTGTTAAATATATGTGATAAATGGCCTGGTAATTATCACTTTCTAAAAGCGTATGAAGTACATGTCAAATGCCATGACAAATATTATGATAGTATTTATATCGTTCTCATCTTAACTAAGGTTCTCCCCCTGGCTGTACCATTTAGAGGCCAACCTTACATTCTAAAAGCATCACTACTGAACATGGTTTGAATTCACAGAGTTGAGCAGAGCAAGAAGTAAGGTCAGGGCTGCAGGGCATGGTGTTGGAAGCTTGTCTCTTTAGCCTAAATATGCTTGTCTGTGCAAACCTTTCTCCACAAGATGGCTAGAAAATTATAAAATGACATGTTGGAAAAACTGGCAGTGGCTATGAAGAGTTAAAGGAGTTAGGTGTAAACTAACAGTACTTTGGATTAATGATCTAGATTTCTATTTATAGGGCTGAATAAAGAGAGAAATAGGAGCAGAAGAAAATATCTGGGTCAGCCCTTTGAAAGTGCTTTTCATTGTAAAACCCACCACCACTACCACCACCACCACCATCACCATCACCAGCAAACACAAGTGCTAATTGCTATCTATACAGTATTTAAATAAATACTTACAAATAACGGAATGATTTTGGATGACTGTATTTGCCTTAGGAGAACTTATTACATAAAACAAATATCCTTGAGCAACCTTTCCAAAGCAGTATATCCACACCTATTCACACTGTTTCTCAATTCAATAATTGCTAGCAAACTAATTCACATGTAACTTTATTTACCCATTGGATGCTTCCTACAGCTAGCACGTTTATGTTACCTAGGTCAGTCAATGGAATTTACTCTAGGTCTCCTCGAGATCTTCCATGATGTGACTAGACAAGAATCTCTCTACCACAAGTGAGGACATTGAATTTCATTTCATTAGTCAGCAAACAAAGTTACAGAGTTTTACTTATATTTCACAGATCAGACTGAAAACATTTCTGATGATACTGTGATTCTCACTTACTCGTTTTTCAGTATTTTTTCCTGAGTGGAGGGAAAGGAGTAAAGCTATAGCTGTTCTTCTGGGCATTGCAATAACCCACAATATATGTTATCTGCAACCCATCAAGACACTGTTATTTATAAACATTAATCATTCTGGAAATATGTGCTATTAACCAATTTAGAAACCTTAAAAAGATTTTAGGTTTGATCTAAATGTGCAAAAACCCATGGAAGTATGTTTCACATGTGGATGGATTTCATTGATTTGTATCACAGCAAAGGTAAGAGCAGAGAATTCTTTAGACACGAGAGAGAGATAGTCAACAAGTTTAGAAATATATGCACATTTCACAATATTTTAAATACGCCTCAATTCTTTTTACAAGGAACATTTCATTTTTTTGTTTGCCCAACAACCTGGAAATAATTCTATAATCAATGGAAACCATTTTTTAAATCTCCAAATCTCTCTTCGGAGGTTCTTTTCAAAATGTCAAATCACTAATGTTGATTAATACACATCAATATATTTGATTTTTAATTTCGTTTCCTTATGGTTAAATACTACAGTTGTTAACACAGTTTCCAATACGGTTTCCTGGAAAGAACTGTGGCAGCTGACAGCATGGGCGTGCTTGGAACTTTCAGGAGCTCTGTGAGGACCGACAATATGGTGGGTGCTCACAGGCACTCGGGGAGAGACAAAGGGCGAGACACTGGAACTTTCTCTAAAATGAAAAGTCTCTAATTGCAGCAAGGGCTCTCCAACCAACCATTACTGGCTCCAAAGAGATTGGGGGTGAAGAACAGAAAAAGGAGGAAAAGAGAAACCACATCATCAATCGTTAACTTTTCTTTCTGCAACCTAGTGTTAAAAGCACTATGATTTTAATAATCTGAGAAGACAATGGTAAATATCATCCTGTAATTCCATTTCTGGGCTTTGGCAATTTCCATGCCAATTTTAAACACTCCATTTTGCTACATGTGAATGACGAACAAATCAAAATTATGAGCATTATTCTGTGTATAGTTTATTATAATACACTGGTATCTTGTGTTTTGGTTAAATCTTAATAAACATTCTACTTAAGAATAGAGACTGTGCTACCATCCTGTGACTTGGCTGAACAGATCTACCATGAAAATAATGTTCTTCATAGAATAAAGGTACTATTACAAACAGCCTTCCATAGGGCTAGGTCAAGAAATAAGGAACAGAGGCTTATGTCAGAACAAAGCTTGGACGCTTAAAATCCTATTCCCTTTCACTGCCTATTCTATCTACACATACAATATCAAGAAAGGTAAAAAACCAGTGTGTTATGTATAATCCAGCCCCCCAAAACATGACACATGTTTTCAGGCAATATTCCGACACTACCTTCAGTTATCATCTACTAGATGATTATTGAAATACTCTTAAAATTCCCATTGCTTGCCTTTCAGCAGCCACAATGCAAAAATTCTAGATGACTCATTGGCAGCAGTTTTGCGCTGAGAATGGAGTCTCCAAAAGATGAACATGTCCTAAATAACTGCTCTGCTTAACCCATAAAGGGAGCTTTGAATACCTCAAAAGTTGCTTCCAGTTTTGTGGCAGTGTCCCTTAAAGCTTTTCAACTCACATTACATGCTTCTTTTAAATATCCAGATATCCCAGAAAGGCACATAAAGAGCAGATATTAATTTACACTAGAGTTATTAAAGTACTGTTGCAAACCTGAATATATTAGCACTCAACACGGTTGGACTCTGGGTCTAATTCATGGCCTGCTAGTCTCCCTTATGTGATGAAGGCTCCTACTCTTCCAAAAACAGTAATATGTCTAAGAAGAAGCATGCCAAAAATACTCTTTTTATTGTTGTTCAAGTACGTTTATCTCAATTTTCCCCCCAACACTCTCTCCTGCCCCACCCACCCCTACCTCCTACCCTCTATCTTACCCTCGTTGTCTTTGTTCATGGGGCCTTTATACATGTTCCTTGATGACCCTTCCCCTTCTTTCCCCCCTCCCTTATCCCCTGCTCCCCTCTCCTTTGGATACTGACAGTTTTTTCTTTATTTCTATGTCTCTGGTTCTATTTTGCTTGCTTGTTTGTTTTGCTAATTAGGTTCCACTAATAGGTGAAAATACTTTTAAAAATACTAGACACAGACCTCAACTTGCCAGGTGTACCCTACACAAGTACCAAATTATGCACTGACTAAAACAATAATCAGAATCAGTTTTAATTATTACTCATTTCCTTCTTTATTGTATTGAATATTTTTAAAAATTAATATTCTAATTTAAGTGACTATACTTTTATTTTCATGACAGTAAGCATAACAAGTTTTACTATGCATCAAAAATATTTTTGGATCCACAACCAAGGTGATAAAATGCTATCGTATATAGAAAAAGAGAGAAATAATTAAGAGCTATACATTCTCAATCTTAAACAATAAATCTGTTTGCTTTTCCTTTCCCTTGCTTTAATTCCCACTCCTATGTTTTAAATTTGCCAATAAAGAGTGAATATCTGAAACCTTAGGCATCCCACCCTCAACTCCAATCAAGACAGGACCCCAGGGTCTCCCACACTCTAGCTCACTCTCTATCTCTCTACTAGTGACCTCACTGTGTGGCCCCAGGCTTGCCTTTTACCATCTGGACTTGTTAGTAATAGTCCTTGTTTTTCCAAATTCCCCCATAGTTGTTTTTTTTATTTAAATTATTTTATTGTTGTTCAATTACAGTTGTCTGTATTTTCTCCCCACCCCTCCAAAACCACCTCCCTCCCTTGCTTCTACCCTCCCCCTTGGTTTTGTCCATGTGGCCTTTATGTTCCTGAAAACCCTTCTCCCCACTGTCCCCTCCTGGATACAAAGTCAATGCTCAGAAATCAAAGGCATTTCTGCATACCAACAAGAAAACATCAGAAACAGATATCAGAAAAAAAGTCCCATTTGATATAGCAACAAGAAAAATAAAGTACCTAGAAATAAACCTAACCAAGGAGGTAAAAGACCTATACTGAGAAAACTATTCAAGACTGAAGAAAAAAATTAAGGAAGACACAAACAAATGGAAGCCTGTACCATGCTCATGGATTGGAAGAATTAACATCATCAAAATGGCCATACTCCCTATAGTTGTTTTGGAGGTGCATCTTGCAATCATAACAAAAGCCGCAAGGAGCTAGTCCAGCCACAACAAAGGGGAAACATCTGTAGGGGCTCGCCACAGATAGTAATAGCCCAGGTGAGTGTCCCAGGCATTTCTAGACAATAGCATCACTATCAATAGGCTGAGACCAACCCAAAGCAAAATAGTACAGGCATTCACCCTTTAGTCACTAGGTCTTAAGTAGGTTCAAGGTCCAGAAGGAGTGTGTTTGAAACAGGTCAGGCACCATGTCTCAGTACTTAGGACAGTGGCTGGTTACCAACCAGCAAAGAAATATTTCAAGACTGTATCTACTGGCAAGGATATACTGCTGTGTGCCAGCTAATTACAGCCCTAATTTTAGATCAACCTCACCCACCAAACATCCCTGTACTATTCTTGCTGAACACTTCTAATTGGCCTCTCATTTAGAACACAATGTGTAGTTTAACTAACATTAAAATATCAACATCTTCCTATTCATAGTAGATTATATACTACATAACATATAAACACTTAAAAATAATCTTACTCAGTTTTCTTACTAAACTTGACTGTGTTATAGCAATAAAATCCTAGGACTTGAAAAGGTAAAGGGAAGCAAGGCTGTGTGACAGAACTAATGGGACTTGATCTCAAATCCAGGTTGTTTCACTCTATAGCTGGTGAGAGCCCAAAAGATAAAAACACAGTAGTACTTCAATTTCCTCTACTGTAAATTTGGAATCATACTCACAATTGTAACCCTCTTAACCAGATGAAGTTCGATCGTGTATTAGCAAATGAAACCAAACGTACTCTAAAAGAAAGCTGGCTATCCAGTCCAAGGGTTCTCACAGCAAAACCATTTTCTAGTAGTAATGTTATTTCCTGCCAAATTTTTAGAAGTGCTCCACTCTTTGATCTAATCCATTTTGATGGCATTTTCCCTTATTCAGTCTTTCTCAGGTGCAGTGTTTCACCTACTTGACTGAGCACCTGTATCACCTGGTGGCAGTTTTAAAGTACAGATGCTGCCGATTCCTTAGATCAGGACTGGTAGTGGAAATTCTGCCTTTCAAACAAGCTGAAAGGCTGTGCCCAGACTAGCAACCTCAGCATCAAATGGGAACCTGTGAGACTTGCAAACCTGCCAGTCCCACAGAAGATTTACTAAGCCAGAAACTCAGGAGGTGCAGCTTGAAATCTGTGGTAATCATCTCTCCGTGCGGGTCCTATGCAGGGCAAAGTGTGAGAATCACTGTTCTAGATCCAGGGTTCTCAATTCTATGTTCCCGTTTGAATCAAACAAGGAGCTTTCTAATTTTGCAATGCCTAGGTCACCCTACAGACAAGTCATATCCTAGTCTATGGATTGGACTAAGGTATATGTATTTTTTTTTTAAAACTCCCCAGGCAATTCTGGGATCCAGCCATGAGAACCACAGCTCTAAAGGAGAAAGCAGCTGATATCTGAAGGGAAGCACCCCATACCTATTTAATAAAGAAGTCATTTGGATTTCTTTCATTTGGCCTAGACTTTAATTGTCAATTACTCACATTAGCTCTCTTATAAAATAGCTGACTTTTTTTTTATTTGCTCTAAAGTTATTCAAATTAAATTTGGTTACTAAAAACCTAGGTAAGTTATAATTGGCTTGAGTATAATGGATCTGTGTTAAATATTTGCGAGGATGAAAAAATGTATGGAGGATCTCAGAACTTTGGCCACGCCACATCGCTAATTATGAACTCTCAATTCGTGTTTGCAGTTTTAACAATGAGGCACTGCTGACTCAACCACTGGGTTACCTTAAACATGCAGTTGAAATCAACATTATTCTACAAAAGGAAACATCTTACATTCGGAGTTCAACACAGGAAATTATTAAGCTGTCTTTGGCATTCTTAGTATTTCTATCATAGTAACCACCCAGAGCCATAACTTTCATTTTTGCAAGGTCTAAGTAAAGTATCAGTCAGACAATGAATATAAAGCAGGAGCAAGTGGCAAGACTTCATTCTCATAATTACAAGTTCCTTCAAGATATGTTTCCTTCTCCTCAACCTAGAGTGGAAACCATGATGCAAAACGGGATTACAATATTCTGGCAACTCTTAATCTATTTGATCCCTGTGTGAATTCCCAAATATGTATTTGTAAACATAAAAAGAAGCATCAACTCTGAAACACTAATATAAATTACTTGGAGATTACCCAAAGCAATCTCGCCAGCATGACTACTGAATTCCTGCCCCTACATTGTTACCTCATATACCAAAAGTAAAAATAAAGGAAGTCAGAAAGAAAAAGGCTGAATTGGCCTTGACCAGCTTTGCTTAGTTCTAGTGGCTCAGTGGATTGAGTGCTGGCCTGCAAACCAAAGGGTCGCCAGTTTGATTCCCAGTCAGGTCGCATGCCTGGGTTGCAGGCCGGGTCCCCAGTGCAGGGTGCAGGCCAGAGGCAACCACACACTGATGCTTCTCTTCTCTCCCTCTCTTTTTCCATCCCTTCCCCTGTCTGAAAATAAAATAAATAAAAGAATCTTTTAAAATGTTTTTTAAAAAAGCTGAATTGGTGAGGAAAAAGATATAATGTAACCTAGAGTAGAAGTTGATTCGTAAAGCAGCAATTAAAGGAATTATATTTTACTATTGTATTCCTTGACTCCCTCAAACACCATTCTTAATATCATTTAAACTATTTTATAAACAGAAAAATATCCTTCATAAAACCATACACTTCTAAATTAAGATATATTTTATTTCAATAATAAGCACATGCTTCTTTAATATCTTGTAGGGAAATAAACTATTTCAATTCTTATAAGAAATATGCATTTTCTACTTTGAAATTTTATTGATGTGAAATGTATAATTTTAAGAAAGCTCTTTAGGTGTTGTTTTGATACTGGATTTTGATTTAATAAATTGATTTAAAGCCTTCTGCAAAAACATCTAAATGAGTTGTATGACATCTTATAAGTATCCATATATAATAAATTTATTAAGTAAAAAATGATCTTCTATAGATTTGATTGGTGGTAGTTGCAACACAGGCTTTAGTGAGACTGCAAACATTCACTTATTTATGTTCTAACCATGGATATACCTTATGAGTTTTTTCCTCATCAATAAATTAATGTATCAACAAAAATATATAAATATTCCAGTCTTTATTGGGTAGACTTTAATTATTATCATTACTATAAAGCAAACATGGAGTCTTCACTAATGTGTGTATGTATGTGTGTTGAGAGAAAGACTGATAAACAGACATGCAAAGGAGCAGGAGAAGAGGATAATATACCATCTCTTTCTTGTTCCGTGGAAAGTTTGTATATGACATCTGACAGTGTTACTCTCAAAAAAGTGTCCCTACAATAAATAATCCCAAATGTTTCTAAATAATTATAAGTGGTATTAAAACAAGGTGACTAAAAGCATAATCTTTGGAAACAAAAATTCAAACACCTGGCTCCTCCACTTCACATCCCTGAGTGAACTTGGACAAGCTGCATCACACTGTGGGCCTTAGATTCCTCCTCTGTAAAACAGAGATGGAGATCTAGAAACATCCACCTTCCAGGTTGTTGTGTGCATTCCATGATAACTAGACTAGAACCGAGGACCTGACCTGTGCTAATTAATAGCTGTTGACCTCCTGCTTCCTGTATTTATCCAAGCTATGATGTCCGTAATCGACCCTGGTTCTCCTCCTATGTCTCACTCACAGAACCAAAGCAGAGCGTGCAAGACTGTTATCACCTGCTACTGCTGCCCTTTCAGCACCATCTCTCATTTCCACCCTACCAGTAACCATCAAACCCAAAACACCAAAAATAGTTTGCAAACATGAGGTGGCTGCAGCCTCCAGACCTGGTGTATTTTTTTTACCACTTGTAATCATCTGACCACATCATCAGCGCTGCCATAGATATATACAACCTCCATCCCCTGACTCTTGGGGAATTTGGGGAAATGACAGGCAGGGCGTGTAACCTCTGAGTTGCAGGTACATGAGCGTGGAGGGGACCATTATTAATGGCAGCAGACACATTAGCAGCTACAATAGTAGTTATAATTTATAGTGTTGGGCCAGTTCAGCCAATCCAAATATGACAAAGTCTAAAGAAGGAAACAATTAAATGCCAAGCACGACAGTGCCCAAGGGAAGCCACAGTATGAAATGTTCTGCCCTGGCTGGTGTAGCTCAGTGGATTGAGTGCGGGCCTGCGAACCAAAGGATCGCGGTTCGATTCCCAGTCAGGGCACATGCCTGGGTTGTGGGCCTGTTCCCAGCAGGGGACACATGAGAGCCAACCACACATTGATATTTCTCTCCCTCTCTCCTTCCCTTCCCCTCTAAAGATAAAATAAATAAAATGTTTAAAAAAATGTTCTTATACAGGGTCTGGCACAAATAACGCCTCCTTTTTATTACAAAATCTTGTATTACACAATCATAGGCATGTCATTCTGTCACATCACAATGTCACACTCAAGCACACCATATGACATTTTAAGGAAAATGTTCAAATTAACACTATAAATTGTCACACCCTTATTATCACCCTACCAACCACACTCAAGCAGGTGTTATTTCTGCTGCATACTGTATTATTAAAAAAAGAAAGCAAAGAATGAATGAATGACTTTTATTTTTACTGAATGCATGCACTTCCGTATGGACAAATGAGAAGCAAAAAAAAAAAGCTTCAGTTTAGGATAAACACTGGCAAGCGTCATTTGTCCTTTAAGATCTTCCTCAGCCATCCCTGCCATCCAAGGACATTATCAGTAATTCTTTTTGTGTTGCATTTTGTATTTGTTCTATTGGCACCGAAGAGTATATAAAAAACTTGCTTAAAGTCTACCTTCCCTACTACACTGACCTCCATCAAAGAAGAACCCCTTTCCATTTCATCTTTGCTTCCTGAAAATCTTGGGCAGAGCACAAAAGGATTACCTACACTAAATACAAACAGATGAAAAGCAATGACAGAGTCCAACTGACTCCAAAAAGAACTTTTGAGGTGAAAAGGAAGCTCTTGAGGAATTCCTTGCTGAAAGACCTCATTTATCTCAAGGGGATCAGAGGTAGAATGCCTAGAAAAAGAAAAGCAAAGACAGCTTTGGGCAGTTGAGAGGAAATGGAAGATCTGATTATATACACTACGGGGAAACTCAGTAAGCAGCTAACAAGGCAGCAGTAAAAGAATTTGCCAGTATTATGGTTCCAGAGAGTGCTCATGATTTGTTGCCTTCTTCATCTGGGTGCATAGAAAAGCCTTTCATAGCCCATTAATGATTCTCAAAGTCTCTAAATTCGTTCCAACAACCCTACTTTATCCCAAACCTGCTCAGGGTTGAAATGGAGTTTAGTGAAAAAGGTAGGTAAAATTGGGGGAGGGGGAAATTCAGATAAAGAGCAAACAAGTCTTAAGACTAAAAGGAAAAATAAAACAATAGAGACAAGAAAATCATCAAATATAGAACCTGCTCTGGCTGGTGTGGCTCAGTGGATTGAGTGCTGGCATGAAAACCAAAGGGTCGCCAGTTCGATTCCCAGTCAGGGCACATGCCTGGGTTGCAGGCCAGGTCCCCAGTAGGGGGTGCAGGCCAGAGGCAACCACACATTGATGTTTCTCTCCCTCTCTTTCTCCCTCCCTCCCCCTATGTCTGAAAATAAATAAATAAAATCTTTAAAAAAAAACAAAACAAATAAAGAAACCTCCTCCTCCTGGAAACTGTTTTCAGGTCTCCATACCATCCCATTTCCTGACCAGACCTCCAGACAAGGGCACAGTGAAGTCTGTTAATGCCCCTCAGAGAGGCAGTTACACCTTTGTCTCAGAAGCCATCTAGCTCACACAGCATTTAGTGGAACTATTTCCTTCCCACCCTGTTAATGTGGTCCTAGCCTCCATCAGCTTGAAGACATTCATGGATTTGTAGTGGTGAGCTCCAAGGTATGCCTTACGTAGTGCTTTGGGCAAAGTGTGAATTTAAGGACTAGAGCAAAATCAAATTAAACTTTTATGAACAAGGTCAGTAATGTACAAAAAAACACAATGCTTCCTAGAGCAGAGACACGGAGCCCAGTGCTTGACAAGACCCTCAAGCAATGTCATTATTTTTTTTAATGTCACCAAAAGATGGACTATTAGCATCAAAAGAGAAAACTGGGCATCTTAGAGGTGTAAATTAAAAGATGTTTTCTATCAATGTACGCAAGCAAGAGACATGGAAGCTGAAGTTCAGGAGAACTCCATGCACTGTGTTCTGGGTACACAGTGTGTGGGTACAGCCACACTCCACCTTGGATACAACATCTGGTTTGCTCCCTTCTAATCCCTAACATATCAATCAATCCTTTGACTGATGTATTATATAATATAGTAATATATTATATAATATACAATATTATACATTATATTACTATCTAATATTATACTAATATACTATATAATATAGTAATAATCCCACTAAAAATGAATACACTGTACAGAGAGTAAAGATACTGACACTAATTTAGTGTAAAATTCTAATACTACTTCTCAGTATAAACATTTTAAATAAACTTTATTGCTGCACACACTAGATTCATCACTTGGTAAGTCAAATGATCTCGGGTATAACATAAAAGTGGTATTTCTAGTCCTCAAAGGTAAGAAAGTCAAAAACATGATTTCACCAAGTTGCATTTGAATTTCTCTGACCCTATTAAAGCAGCATGTACCAATCATATTTTAGAAATTTGTTATGCTGATGTTTCTCATGTCCATTTAATACTTATTTAGCATTTCCTTTGTGCTATTTCCTGAGAATTACTCAGTAAATCTTATCTCAATGAATTTCTCACAACCACAGATGAGACCCACTATCCCCATTTTATAGATGAGGAAACTGAGAGCCACAGAAGATTCAGTAACATCACCAAAGTTAACAAAGGAAGGATTCAAACCCACAGAGCCTAGTTCTAAATAGGAGATTGGTAACCACTATTATGATATTTCTAATGAGAACAACATTGCATTTGGAACTTTTAAAATATCTTTATGTCCAAAGTCATTATTTCAGATGTCTCTCTTTTAACATTTTATAATAGTTTACAATAGTATAGAATAACCCTTTTTATCTTCACTGTCAATCAAGAAAAGAATCTGCAATTAAATATCTTACCCGTTACCTCTGTTGTCATTGAAAACAATATTGGTAAAAAATGACACAGGTTTAGATGCCTGGAAGCTGACTTGGCAGGTGAGCGCATTGTTGATCCCACTGGGAAAGCCTCTGATCACTTTGCCTTTGGGAAAATGCACGTAAAGGGAGTCATGCCCCTCCTCCTCCTCCTCCTCCTCCTCATCATCATGAAGGATTATTGGGGGAACCGTGACACTTAAAATTGCATCTCTGTTGAAAATTTAAAAACAACAAATTTTACCTCAATGCATGAAGTAATTGGCTTTAAATGCATCTTTCCCTGTTTTTTGGATCATTAGAAAAATTAAAACAACAAATATTTATAATAACATGCCTGATTATTAAAGATATTTTTGTATCATGTTTCATTTTCTGGTCACAATATAAGATTGATAATATATTTACTTTAATGAAGAACTGCATAAGATGATCAAAAGTTCCTTTTGCCCTCTAAATGTTATAGAACAAGGCCAAGGGGAGGTACAATATACTATTACCAAAATGACCCCCCACTAGGTTCGCTATGCCCGCTGCCTGAGGAAAGATGTGTCTCAATGCCAGAGATTTGTGAAAAGGAAAGAAAATGTTTATTTAAATCTATACAGACTTAAATTAGTGACCTAATGTCTTCATTAAAATATTAAAGTCCTTTAGGATACCCACAGACGCACACAGTCCTTCCTTCTCCCTCTGCCCTAATCTGGGGTACCGGATCTCAGGAAAAGAAGTGGAAGTCCATGATTCAAGCTCCGGAACCATCAGCTGTGTCACCGCCACAATCTCCAGTTAATCCAAAGCCATGTGGCACCTTCATGGCCCACCAGCAAGACTCCTTTCACCCCTTTTCTTCCAGGCAAAATCTCTCCTGCTTCCTAAGCCACATGGCAAAAGGAAGCACCCCAAAGCCACGTGGTCCTCACTCTTGCCAAAGTTGCCGGGGTCCCCACTCTGCCAAAACCACATGGCTCTCTCCTCTCATGCCTGCTGAGTCTGGGTTTAAATCCCTGCACCAACCTTCCTTTGTACCCCCATTTCTGACTCCTCCTACAATCAGTTACACCTGCCAGCATTCCTGTATTCTTCCAGATTTACTGGGTGGCCATCATGAGTCTGGACAGGTGTGGCCCCATGGCATGGAGCCAATCTTCTCCAAGCTCTCACCCAGGTGGTGTAACCAGGGAGAGCTGTCCCCCCCCCCCCCCCCCCCCCC